>CANXYC011565331.1:0-27603 GCA_948193065.1 Aleurites moluccanus | reverse complement strand
CTTTGGCCTTTTTTCTCTCCTTCGAGAATCTTTTTATTCATAGCTTCGTCGAACGGATTGGCTGCTCTCTGGGTGTAAGAGCCCTGTCTATTTTTCTTCTAAAAATAGGGTTCCCAGGGGCAGTTTTGCTTTCCGGGCTCTTGGGATCATTTATATTTAATGGTGGCTTAGGCCACTATGTGACGGATCCAAACGTAGGGCCTGCGGAACAACATCAGGCAGGTTTGGCCCCAGCCCCTACGGAAGCTGGTAGCCGCCAAAGTCTCTTTCCCGGACCCCCTTCTCCTTCTTTTTTTTCAGGGGTGGATGTGGAGGTGGAGGCAAATTTTCCAAATTATAGGGAACAGGGCGACGCTGCTGGGCCTTCGTCGGTTCCCAACGAGGGAGGGCAGGAAGAAACTAATCCACCTACCACGGCTGGGCCTAGTGCTCCCTGGGCCGGTAGGGAAGATCTCCTTTCCTTGCGCCAATCCAGTCGGGCGAAATTGGAGCACCTCTACAATGAGGTTCAAGACATCAATGATCAACTTGCTGATCTAGCCCAAAAGCAAGTTGAACTCAAAAAAAGAGTTGCTTCTTTTTCCACTCTAAGTGATTGGAACACGAACGAACTCAATGACATTAAGTTCGAATTCAATGTCATTGAGTTCGAATTCGAGCAACTCGAGGAAGTCTCATTAAAAAGACAGATAGAGCTAAAAAAGGCCATTTTGGATGATGATTCTTTGGATCGGGCTCTAAGGGCGCAAGAATGGGCTATAAATGTCCTTTTTCAAAGTACTCTCCAAGAACTTCAAGAGAAAGTTGAAGGAAGAGGAAGGAAGAAAAGAAAATCGTGAATGTTAAAAGCGTGACGAGAATTCGAAAGTTGAAAGAAAATGTTAGAAGGTGCTAAATCAATCGGTGCGCTCGTCCTGGATTTCTTTGTACCACTCATAAGAGCACGAGAGAAAAGCAGATCCAATACCAAGACAACTTCTTTCCCAGGAAGTGCATCAAATCCTTCGAAGAAAATGTTTCGTAGTAGGAGATACCATAGTGACTTGGTCAGAGAGAATATGGCACAGGAAAGCGAGTACGAGTTCGTGACCTAATAGAATAGTGTTTTGTGATCCCGGGGAAAGCTATCATACGTGATTCCACTAGACGTCGAAAGCAAATGAATAGTATGGGAGGGGTACAACAATATTCTTTGGCGCCTAGAGATGGGTTTGAGTAGAGGTGGTGGTATAAGGGAGAAGGAGTAGGGAAAGAAGACTGGTTAGCAGTAGAGCCTTGGTTCGTTTTTTGGTTATTTACCGTAACCGGAAAAATCTACAGAAGCTCTTACGGAATTGAGATAGACTGGGAGTGAGAGGAGCGAAGATACTCGATCGAACGAATGTGAGAGGATCAGACCTTCGTCCCAGCCAGAACTCGATCTACGGCAGAATCCCAACCGTCCATAGGCACTTAAGGCAAGGGCCGTGATCGGCAGAAGGGGAAATCACCCTATACCTGCTTCCATTGGGACTTCATTCCGCAACCCGGGGGAAGTGGACTGCCATTACGCCTTGTCACGTAAGGCTGAGGATTTCTGGTAACCTATCAGGATGGCCTTGACCTCCTTTTTTCCTGCGCGCAAACACACTTTATGCCCAGCTTCCATACTATACCCCGCGCTATCAGCCTTGCCTTACAGGACAATGTCGGTTGAAGGTACGAGTCAGGATGGGATAGAAGAGCAAAGCCGCTTGCCCAATAGGTGACGGGTTTTTCCATCATCCAAGTATCGATTAAGGGCGCTACTTACTAATAAGGTAGGACCGGGGAAGGTAAAGGCTGACCAACTCCCTAGTCTATCCCTCCCGGCTTAGGGGATAGCTTTCGACCCTGTCTGCTGAACAAGAATCTTAATCCAAAGAGAATGCTAACTGACGGAGGTGGAAATGCCTTAGATCTGAAGAGTCCACTTTCGCCCTTTCGTTCATTAACTATGGCATTCAGTCACTTCCGGATGAATAAGAGTTATCTTTATCTTTCTCGATCGAAAGAACCTTAATCGAATGGCCAAGCTAAGAAGAATCGAATCATCGCCCGGGCCTTAATTAAGGCTTTCTTTCCTAGATGGAGAGAATCCGCAAGTAGGAATAAGAGCATTGGGGAGGGGCCTATCTGCAGTTGTCGACTCTGAACGAATGGTTTTATGTGAAGAAGAGGTGTTGGTGTTCACTATTATAAAGAATCAGATCCCGTTACAGTTAGGAAAGCAAGTGCCATCCGAGAGTCTTCTTCGTCTTCTGCTGGAACTGTTTTCTCTAAAGGTAGTGAAGTGAGCCGAGGAGAGGAAGCATCCTGTTCACCAATCCGATCCCTAGAGGAGCGCTGCCGAAACAACATATTAACAAGCTCGCTTAAACTGCTTGAATTAACCCTCGGACCAGTATTCATCGTAGCGGGGGACCGAAGCAATCATTAAGTCGCCACAGGCTAGGCTATGTGAGCCACATCTGAAGCGAATGAAGCCTCCTGTAGGCAGCATTCCTTCCGTTCATTGCCTCTACTAGGTAAGCCTCTAGGCGACCGATCACTACGCGTGAGCACTCCTTTTATCCTTTTTTTCTCTTTGATTTGTTGTTATTTCCGGTCCTATGTACAAGCGCACTTCCGGTCGCTTCTAGCTGATCTACAGCGAGCGTCATTTCCAGCATTTCCTACAAGTTGTGGTAGGTATCGACTGAGAGAAGCCACTTCGAGGGCCTTTCCAAACCTACCTACAACGCTGGGGCACCATTCAAAAAAGAAAGAAATCGGAATTCGTGGAGGGATGGCCCTAGGCCTTCCAGAATAGAAGAGAAGATCGATGAACGATTAAGCGCATTGGTCGATTATGGACTTCCAGACGCATTCAAAGTCCCAGTAGGAATTTCAATCAACTCAGATGCAACAACATAAGCTCCTTAGTATCCTGCAGCTATGGAAGTGGGGGCTCCTAGGGTTTCTTAGAAGGGTAAGCTAAGAAGAGGTCGACCACCACACTTCTGCACATTGAGTCTTTTGGCACCGGCAGGCAAGGCAGTTCTTCACCGCATTCGTGGTAAGAGCACTCTTTCCCGGTCTACCACGCTAAGTGTCCCAATGACACATCGGCCTCTACCGTATCGCATTCTCGCACATGCATAGGTGATAGTGAGATCCTGGGCCAAAGACCATCCTTTCCTTTGTCTCTCAATGCCCTCTTGGCAAGATAAGCCATCAGTCAGCTGCACAATCTAAGGATCGCAGTCAACTTCCGTGCCTCAAAGCTTATCGAGTCAGGAAATCAGGGATGCAGTTATCCTTACCGTGAATGTGTTGGATTTCGAAATCGAACTGAGAGAATTCAGCCTGCCATCGGGCGAAGATCTTCTTAGCAGCAACAGCTTCATCCATCATTGTTGTAAAGCTTTCCATGACAAGAGTGGGGTGACAGTGGGTCTACACGTCCAAGTAGCCGAGCCGATGGGGCTCCATTGATCGTCATAAAGCTCGACTCCTTGCTAAGGGCTAAAGTCTTAAAAGACTCGCATTTGAAACCGTTCAATCGCGAGAAAGTATTAAAACGAGCTTTTCACTCGCGTGACATCCCCGTTTTGACACGAAAGAGATCTTTGACTGAACCACTAGTAATTCCCTCCCCCTTTTTTTGGCCTGATTTCCTTGTCTCTCTCTCAGTCCGTGGGCTAAGGTGCAATTGCCTTGAGACTCTTTACTTCCTCAAAAGAAAAGGAAGTCCTTAAAAGCAAAAAATCCTTTTTTCGAGGTGCAAAGCGAAATTCAAATCGGGACTTTCGTCGGCAGGGGGTAAAAAGGCTAAAGCAAAAGGGGAGAAGGCTTAGAAGCCCGAAGATGATAAGGCGCTTACTGATTGATTCGCTGACGGATGGATTGGAAAGGCATTGCGCCTTAGAGCAATAAACGAGACAGGGAAGGCCCTTACACCAAGAAAGATAGGGGAAATAGCGATAAACCCGAAAGACCCTCGCCCACCTTAGTCTGAGTACCTTTCTCCGATTCTCACATCCCTTTCCCCGAGTAAAAAACAAACGAAAGAAAAAGGATTACTTGCTTAAGGGAAAGCAGTTAAAAAGCATCAACTAAAAAGCAGTCCCTCTTTCATGATCGAGTAGCTTCGACTCCACCTTGAATCGAGATTTTTTGGTGTTCCATTAAGGTTAAGGTTCGGAACTGAACTGCACATTAGTAAGTAAAGTAAGGAAAGGTTTACTTTTCCCGGTTTAGGCTTTCGGACCAAATGACATAGAATAAGGGAAAGAGGAATCCCGATTTCATGTCCAGATGAGATGAATTTTGAAACTAATCCCCAGATTTGACTAAATAGAAACTGAACTCCTGTAGGAAGGTGGAGGCATGCCTAGTACTCGTAGACCAGTATGCGCTGTTGAATAACCAATCTTAGCAATAACCGTTGCCTCAATTACATCGACCCTTGCTCTCCTAACCGCTCTTCTTTTTTTTTTTAACTATTTATTTAGATGTCCGAGGAAGGATTGGAGGAGTGAGGGTTTAGGCTTTCCATTGGGGGCTATGAAATAGTTGAAGAAGTGGTGCATCGAGATTTAGTAAGGGTAAGTGTTCCATTAAGAGCGATTGTCTCTATATCTGTTGTTAGAGTGATTCTTGCTGGCTTGGGAATAGAATAGGAATGAAGCCAATCTTTCCTGCTATTCAATCATCCTCCCTTATTGTTTTCAACCGGGAAAACGCGAACTTGTCCGATTTGGATGCCAGTTTAGGAAAGGAAGTGGACTTGCAACCGGGAAAATCAAACTTTTTGGATTTGAACCAATTAAGAACTTTGCCTTTGCCTACTCTGATTTAGTGTGTATCGTAATCGTATAATAAGAGAAAGGCTTCTTTTAGGAGTGATCAATCTCACAAACTTTTAATATCTTAATAAAAGATAGACTGTATACGCTACGAGCTCGCTTACTATTTCCGCTATCCAAGCTCCTCTATAATAGAAAATAAGTAAGATAATAGTAAGAAAAGGTTTTCGCGTATCGGTAGTTTTCCAAGCGCTATGAAGTTCCAATCATGCTACTTTCAAATGTGGTTCCCGCTGACTCTCCTCTGAGATCTTTTCCCTCGGTGCCCTCTTCCTTAACACCGATACCCTCTGACCCTTCCGTCCCCTCTGTACCCTCGCTCCCCTCCTTAGAGGAAAATAACCTTTTTGGGAGGGAGCAGTCGGTTGAACAGCCGGGCCTGGACCTGGAGACTCGACGTAAAGAGGTGACTAGGAGAATAGATTCATTTCTTTCTTCCTATAATCGAATAGCCGTAAGGGGGGACTACTTGATAAAGCTGCAAGAGCAGCTGCGGCTAGGAATGAGAAGGGCGGTGGATTAGCTCGGGTAGTCTCAGTAGCGGAGAATATTCCCATGATATGTGGTTTCATCAGGCGGGACTCCTACATTAGCGAAGAGAGCTCTCACAGGCCTTGGAGGACCGAACCCATACGCAGAGGAAGATCTATGACTTGCCCTGGTTCTCTTTGAGAAATCCGAAAAAAGAAAAAAGTAGCTTCAATTGCCAGGCAATCTGTTCAAAAAGATTCCCCGGAGGCGGCCTTGGTTAAGGACCTGAATTTGATGATATGATAGGATCGTTCGGGGCCCCCCAAACACAGCTGCACTAACGGACCGATCTTTCTTTAGTCCGGGTCGAGCTGGAAGGCCAGGTCGTCCTACCTATAGTACCCCCCAAAGCTTTGCAACCGATGCTCAAACGCGCTCTAGTGACCAGAAAAAGGAAAGTTTTGAAGCATTTGGTGAGACCACATCTGTAATGGTTGTTCTTTCCGTTGATCTCTTTGAGGAATCCTTTGAAAGAAGATGGTATGGGCTTAGTTAGCGCAAAGAGAGCTATTTTTAACCATGAATCGAGGAAATCTGATAGAAGGGAAAAGGAAAATGCAGCCGTTCGTGCTTTGCTGACTGAGATCATACTTTGGCTAAGATTTCCCGTTACGGGAAAGTTTCACTTCGGGTAACCGATCCGTTGTGTTGTCTGTCAGGACGATGACCTTTCCTAGAAGGAAGGTTGGGCAGCGCCCGTTGTACTCTTTCCCATTTTATTTTACTAGTCATTTTTTCCTGGAACTAGCACACCATGGGTCGGGCTCTCGATCAGCATAGATGGGCGATGTGGGTAGGGTAGAAGAGAACCGGGCAGTACCTCATAGCTATGCCTGCTACTATGGAAGTGGGAATCCTCCTTCTCAAGGGAGGTCACAATGGCGAACCATTCGGGGAAGGATTCCTCTATGAACGGGATGACCGGCATAACCACTCACGAAAGCTTCAATCATCTTTGCAGACTTGCGCCAGTTGTCCTTTAACAATCCTTAATAGTAGATCCAATTCCAGCATCATGTAGAACTAAGATCCCAAGTACTGACTACCGGAGAAAACCTCTTTCCCAAAGAGACACCATAGGGAGGATATGAAATAGAGAGAGAATCTATCAGTTACTTAGCGTGACACAGCTACCTACGCCGACATGTGTATGTGTACAGGAATGGGTGCGGGAGCTACCCCCTGGTGCTTTGCCGGAAGCCCTTCATCCATCTCAATATATGGAAATTCTACGCGCAAAGGCTTCGGTCCAATGTCCGAACATCAAAACACTTCTGGATGTCTGGCCGGATTGTTCCCTACCGAGAAAGGGGACAACCGGCCGCTTCGGATGAGTTCTTTTTTTTGTGCTTTTCGGTATGCCAGTGAGAGATCTGTTCCGATGGCCTCCGATCACTGTCAAAGCCGGTTTCCCGAACCCTTTTTTTCAAAAAAGATCCTTAGTCGGCATTTTTTTCTATTTAAATTAAAAAGATGTCCGCTTTCGATAAAGCCGGAGATTGACTCGTTCAAGTGGTAGTCATAGGAGACCCTGGTCATACACCATAGAATAGATAGAGATAATATCCCGGCGAACCGTAGTCAGGATGAGCCCACCTATCCCGAGAAGGGGACCTTTCTTAGCTTTCATTCTTGCTTTCAAGCTCATTTGGTTCTTTTTAGTATATCACCAAAGTAGATCTACCTAAGCGGGAATTGCCCCTACGAGTATGGTTTTTCTAGCGCGAACTTGATGTACTCATCAATGACATGAAATCTTGGGACTGATCCTTTCGGGGTTGGTATGGCAGGCGTCGACTCAACGGCCTATGCTGATGAGATCAAGAAGAGAGCATGTTCCGCACTCACGTAGCTTAGAAGAGGTGCTGGTTCTCTTCCTCCCAATTCGAGGTGAGCTTCAGCTCAGTTTTTAAAGCGTAGAACAAGCCTAAGCCTTTCTGATCCCAAGTACACCCGGCCCCAAGGGGTCGGAAGGCCCCATTTCCCTACCAAGATCTGGCCATAGTTTTCAAGTTTTCACGCTCTTCCGAAAAGAGGAGATTTTGGTCGACCCACCAAACGGAGTTTTTGAGTATACTAAGGATTACCCATATCGAGAAAGGGCCCGTGCTGGTACCGTACCATTGAAGAGTGAAATCCCGCCCCTGATCATGCCTCGAAAAAGGCAATTCACGAGGTTTGAAGACGCTCGACTGAACCAACAGTAGCTCTAGTGAAAAGTTGGCTAATTCCCCATCAAAAAAGGTTTCAGGGAGGACTGAAAAGAGGGCTACGCAGGGTCACAAGATTCTCTAACAGAATTCGTTCAAACAGAAAGAGAACTGCTCCTGCTTTTTCTAAAATAGAATATCTCTTTCAACTCTAGCCATTATTGGCTTGGTCACATGCAACCATCAAGAAAGAAGCAAGCAATTCGGACAGAAAAAACTCTCACTCGAAGGTGAGGCTTGTCAGTATGCGCTTTCCTTGAGTTCAGATGGATTGAGAGTATAATAGGGAATATCCGGTCTTCCAGATCCGCTGCTAGCTGTCCTTCCTAAGCGGTTGAATGAATCCCGAGAGAAAGCACTACACTACTTGAATCTTTGTGAACTGGAACAGCTACCATAGGAGAGATGGTTGACTTTACGGAATTAAACTAGTTCAGTTTGCCTAGAGGCTTAAAGCTAGAAGGATATAGTGAATAGCACTTGCAAGAGGAGTAGTGATGAAAGTGAGTTAAGTTAGCCTAGAGGAGAAGAATGGGTAACTAGAATATCTAGAAAGACTGAGCCTTAGCATGCAGAGAAGAAGGGGAAAGCAATTTCATCACAAGAAAAAAGCTCTATGCTAGGCTCTCCTGGAATCGCTTTCAGGCAATCACATTCTATTCAGATAGAAGAATTACATCATGAATAGCGGTACAAGAGATCTAGTAAGAGCCTTAGCTTGACTACAGTCAGATCGAAAGGGCAGGGGCATCTCTTGAGTAGAAGGTTTGAAGACGCTCGACCAACGGGAGAGGAAGGAGGAGAGCGAAAGGTGCTAAACTAAAGAAGAAGGAACCGGCAAAAGGCGATACGGACATAGCCATTAGAGAAAGGAAGATGTGGAACTCTTTTCTCCTAGAATGCATAGCCAATTTGATTCAAAGAAAAAGAGACCCAGGTGATAAAGACCGGGGGATAGGCACAGGTGTGTACGCAGCGATTTAGGTGAAGACGGAATCCAGGGATCAAGTGAAAACAAAGCAAGACGCGCATCTCTTCCGCCTAAGAGGAATTAGGAGCTAACTCCAGAAAAACAAAAAGAGTAATATTACATGGTAGTGGACCCATGGGGCGGTAACTATTACAAATTATCTATTTGAAAAAGGGGTGTCAACCGGATGAGATCCGTCAGTCTATCGCTCAAGGTACGGGAGTGATTCCATTTGCCTTAACCTATCGATGCCGTACTTCCAATGGGGATCACAGTAAAGTATATCAGAGTAGCCTATCAAAAAAACTTGACTTCAGGAGACTAAAATGAGGCTTGCCGAATTGGATAGTCTTAATGAAATGAGGCTACTGGCCTTGGATCATCTAAGGGTTCAGAAGATGAGAATAGCTAGAGCCTACAACAAGAAAGTATAGCCTCAATCTTTTGAGGAAGGAGAGCTTTTGTTACGGAATCCGCCGAGGCTATTCCTGTCCTAACAGAGGGTTGGTTAGACTAGCCTTGTCCCTAATATCAGCACTCATATTACTTTACTTTTGAAAGTACCCACTGATTCTTACTACCGCCGTAGGGCAAGGGTCTGAAAGAGGCTAACAAAATAGTAAAGTAAAAAAAGATTCAATCGCGTACCAATCGTACTACCACCCCAACTAGCGCCTCTAGCTACCATCCATCGCTTCAGACAGACAAGGTGTTTTCGACCTCTTCCTAAGATGGCCTAGTCCGGCTTCTTACTTAGCCCAACTCAACTCATAAACCCCTCGATGAAACTCTTCAATCTGCGAAGCAAGCTTCCTGCCCCCCAAGGAAGTGCTCCTTACATGCTGAATGTCAGCATACCAAAGAAAGACAAACTCATATTGAAAGGTAGGCTGCTCAATAGATGCGGAGATGTTCAAAGCATCCGCTCCGTAAGCGGAGACGCGGCTATATATAAGGTTCAGTGCACCTCTTATTAGAAAGAAAGCCAATCCAGATATGAGTTTAGAGCATAGGAAGTAGTGCATTCCGAAACAAGCGAAGTAGAGACCTCTCTCTTTATCCCTGTCAATGATTGCTATGAAGGAATTCTACTTTCAATAGGCTCAAGAGCCGGATCGTCTCACTGATCAAGACTTTCCCAACCAAAAGCTTCAACAAGAGCGGATTATCCGATAGCGCAGATAACCGAATGAAAACCCCAACATTTTCTTATTTAAAAGATTTAAAAGAAAGAGGGGAACCCTATGGAAAATGAATCAGCCACGATTCTTTCTGTTGATAGGTTAGATTCCAGGTTCAATATGCTTTTACCCACCACTCCATTCAATCTTTCGCTTCTGCGGCCGATAGGGCTCGTTCAAAGTCCTCCTTCCGAATTCTACCAACGTAACTCGATTAGGGTCTAAGAGTCTTAACGGCTGAATCCACTGCTGCTCTTTTTGCTGTTCTTGCGGACCTCTTAGACTGACTTTTGAGAAAGAAGGATTGATTGAATAGATTCCCCTCCTCCCAGCACTACCGCTTACAGTTAGGACTGACAGGCCAGCAACCCATTCCTTAACTTCATTTTCTTTTTCTTAGTAGAGGAGGAAGAGAAAAAGGAGATAAGGCACACAAGGCGAACTCACTTAGGAAGAGAAAGCTACTTAGAAAAGAGCGGAGGCTTAAGAGGAGGATTACTAGAAGTTAGGATTATAGCATGAAAAGCACTTAACAAAAGTCTGACTAATAAAGATCCTAAAAGGATAAGCTAAAGAGAGGAGATTGACAATATAAGAAAATAGCATCGAAAGAGATTAGCTACAATCACTCTATTAGCTACTCAACAATCCTTAGACAAAGAGGCAAGCAGCAGACCAATATAGGATTTCTTTACCTGATATATCTTTCTTATTTTCTGGAGTTCTGGAGTTACAGCCCCAGGGTAATAAGTCTCTATTACCATTCTCAATTCCTAGCCAAAGCAAAGCGAGCTCCTTACGGACCCTTCTCCTAATACCTGTGAAGGTTACCGGTATTACCTGAAGGAGACTAGGACTCTTATTTATCCCAAAAGGGATAAGTCTATCCTAGGAGTCTTGCAACGAAAGCCTAGGGCGAGGAATATATTTATATTTAACTACTCCATCCGATCAAGACCCAGCATCTCAATGCTTAATTATTCCATTCCCAGTCTGTAGTGCTTCTGCCAGCGATCCATTTCCAGTAACTAGCTCTGGCTTTGGGAGTGCCCCGTAATCCAGTTCCGGTTCCCCTATGTGGGATTCCATACGAGCGTTGCAGGAGAGAGACGAAGTGACTCGATTTAAAGTAAGCAACGAGAGGCAATAAGGTCCCGATGTAACTCTTTTTTTAGATAGCTTTATTATTTAAGTGCTATAACTTTTTATGATCTTTCTAAGGCATATCCACCAGCAGCAACTTTGGCATTCTAAGTAGCATACGTTGATCCATGTTCTTGAATAGGTTGTTACGAGGAAAGCGCATTCGTAACATACTCACCACCTCAAGACTGCTACTCCTAGCATTCATACGCCCAGCACTGACCGAAGCATAAGAGCTCTTGCCCTGGTCCAGTCACTAAAGAAGGAGGATGGGCCAGAGTTAGTAATATTGAGTTTTAGAAAGCCTTGTCTTGTCTCCAGCTATCCCTCCCTTGTATGAGTCAGCAGTAGGAGTAGTAGTCATTCATTCCCTCGTTCTAGAGCTTTCCCTGGTGTTTAAGTCAGGCTTTTCAGTCCCTTTCCCTTTTGCTATAGTAAAAAGATAGATGGTAAGGAAGGTTTTAGAGGAGCTCGTTACCTAAGAGTTCCAGTCTTTCAAAGCACTCTTTACTGCGCTTATCTTTTTAGCTTGAACGTGTCGAGAGGAATACAACATTTAGCTTTAGCAAGTAATACTGATATGATGTTCTTTTCGCTCTTTAAGACAAGTCTCTTTGAAAGGTACGTAGGGGGTTAGCTTTGTACCCCATAGATCGAACTAAGAAACCTCTAGACCCAAGGTATCAAGGCTCAGGAATGCAAGGTCCCATAGAAAGCCTCTCTCTGCTATGAGGGAAGATCTAGGATCAGAGCCCTAGGCCTATAACCCAAAATTCATGCGGGTACCTTTGAATCCACTCCTTGGAAAATGCTGCATTGGGTGGAACCTCTTTCATCCCCAGTGAACATCTAAATCTTCCTCTTCCATTCAAATCAGGAGGACTATCATGAACTTCCAAAATCGGTGATATACTCTTTCAGAATCGACCCCGCTTTTGATAGAAAAAAAGAATATCATCTGCGTACGCTCCTTTTCCATAAAGGAATAGATTTGAATATCTAGTTGGTGAAGAAAAATGTTTTGTTCATAAAAACGGGAGAGGGGCCCTTAGACTGTTCGCTCGTCGGCGCACGCATATGGACCCCTATAGAAACTCTTCCATTTATTCTACAGAGCACAAGCGAATCGATCAAAAGGAAGATGGTCCATAAGTAGACCCCCAAGATACCTTCTTCGATCGGCTGTCTCCACAAGATAACTGGAAATTACTGGAAGTCTTGCCAATCATCCTATCATAGTAGGGTGCCCGAAGAGTACTGAAGAGGGTTGCCACCTTTTCGATGTCCGCGGGAGGGGGCTGGATTTGTGCATCTTGCTTGAAGGTCTCATAGTCCTATTAAGTTAGCTACCCCCACATTATCAGTAATAAGGAAAGCAGCACATTCAAACCTGTATTCAAATTCTGCCTGTAAGGATTCCTATCTTATCTTACTATGATGAAGGCTGCCCTCGAGGACGTGTATACCACCACCTTCCTCGCTAGTCTGGTAAACCTATCGCCTTAGTAAGAGGGAGTTCCGCTTGACTTGAACATTTTTTTAGGGCGGATAGATGGTTAGCTTAGCTATGAAAAGCAGTCAGACTATTCCAAAGGGGAAGTAAATTCGAAGAGCGTGTGTTAAGCATGCTACTTTCTTGGAAGCAAAGAGAAAGGACATCCTTCCTTCGTCCCCTGGGAAAAGGAACTTTCTTCTCTTATGATATTGAAACTGCTTTGGTTTCGAACCCGGCTACTCTTACTAGCCTGAAAGCTTTCCCCCAGAATTTCGTCAAGATATCTGCCAAGATTATCCTTTGCCGATGAGAGCACGACAAGGATAGGATAGAGTTAGCAACTTCATCGGATTAGGATGCCGTATCCGATCCAGTTCCTTTTTCTGTCTCTGCCTGATACTTGGTAAGAAGGTCTCCCTGACCATGGGGCAAGGGGTGCTGCTTTAAAAGCAACATACCGCCTTTCAAAATCATTTATTTCAAGATTCCCTACCCGCCAATAAATTACAGACCCAGCTTTATAGAGAGGACAGTCACGGGCTTACTTAAATCAAATTCTCATCTTACTAATGATTCAAAAGCGGAATCCTAAACTTCGGAGTAAGAAGCAGCATGAGCAAGGTCTCCGGTTCGGGCGTCCAGGCTAGGTAGGAGAACGGAAGCCCGTAGCTAGACCCTTCCACCGGTTAGGTTAGGAAGGACGTAGGTCAAGCGCAATTAGGCGCCCATTCGATACAAGAAGCAAGGGTCAAAGACCTGCAAGAAACTTAATTTCCGGTTACTGGCTGAGCGGATCATTCAATTGCTGGCCCCAAAAAGCTCAGTTTTTGTAACAGTATTGCAGGTAGGCAAGGGCCACAGCCCAACTCAAAGGCCTTTATGACTTGAGGTGCCATTCGGACGAAACAGCACACTAACCCATTGGCCACAGCACAAGAGCTAAATCGCGGTTGCGCTAGCCATACGGAGTGCGCAGCGGAGGAGCGCCCCTATACTATAGAGTCAGACGTTTTCGGAGCTGGGTTGGAAGAGAGAAAGAAAGAAGGATTCGATCCACTAGCTGGAACATCTCAAACTGAACCCATATCCTTATCTAGAACACCTGTAACCAATTGATTCGAAGGAGCAGAAGGTGGTTCCCTCCTTCCCTCTGATGCCACGGGACTAATTGTTTCATTCCCGCCTAGTTGCTCTTCAGTTAGACTATTTCAGTGATTCAATTGATTGACCTTTCACGTAGTTGAATTCCTCGGAAACATTGGCATAAACGATTGAGTGAGGGATAGCCTAGCAAGGATTGAACGACTATGGCAAGCGCTACCTTCATTGTTGAGGGGCCTACTCTTGATGATGGCGAGAGGAAAGCCCCTTCCTTTAGGGCGGACTCTCCTTCATGTCCAAGTCTTCCATCGGTCCAAACTATCCAATCAATCCTCGTGTCAGAGTCCCTAAGAGAAGAAAAGCCCTAAAGGGAATTTTCCTTGAGGAGGGTCCATCCGCTTTTGTTTTAGAATCAAAGGTGGGAGTGAGGGTATCTTCTTTGAGTTGTAATTTCATTCGCCGCACCTTTATTGGTAGGATCAGCCCTTTACTTACTAATTGTCCTAGTCTTTGACTAAGATCCAATTTTCCCGGGTTTGATACAACTTTTGAGATTGAAAGACCTGTCAGTCTTCCTCTTCCCGATTTGACTAAAAAAAAGTAGAGAAGTTCAAGGGAAGGAGACTGGAAAGCACAGAACGAATCAAATGGATTCAAATCAAAGGAGTTGTCAAGCTGGGGCAAGTCAAGTTAGTTTTTAGCAGTCTCTCAAAGCAGTATCAGCGAGGCGCTAGGTAAAAGGCAGCTAGGGCTCAAGTTTAGTTTCTTAGAAAGTCATAAGATAAGAAGGTTAGGGCAGCTGGGGAATTAGTTGAAGTGCAAGCATCTCTTGTAAAAGGATAATCTCTTCCAGTCTATCCAATAGCATAAGGCCATCCGGTTCTGGCATCGAATGAGATGGGAGTCCTCTTTATTAGGGGCTCTTCCCACTTTACATTTTCCTAATATGTGTTTAAGAAGTCCTTAGATTAGTACTACTAGCGAGCTAACAGTAGTTAACAACTGGTCTTTATTAAGCTCCCTTTCTTCTAACATAATAACTAAATAACTAACAGGCTTAGAAGACTAGCAGTTCTACTAATAGGGGGATAAGAGTGAGTTGTCAAAGAAGCCTATTCTTCTCATTCCTTCCCTTGATCTGACAGTGCTAAGTAAGAAGGGCCTAAAGAAGATTACCAGTAATCCGAGGCAAGCGCATAAGAGAGCTAGGTTGTATAAGAGTCATAAGAGGACTAAGAATAAGAAAGGTCCAACTCGTACTAAGGCTATCGGTACTACTCTTCCTAAATTCCTAACGTGTATAAGGTGTCTCCTATGTTTATTGTGTCTAACAGTAAGACCAGCTCGTCCCTTAAGCTAGATAATCTCCCAGCCAATGGGCAAGCTAGTTCTTTAGCAAAATCAGTAGTCTTTCAAGCAGATAAGAGGGACCCTTTACTTGTCCTTCTTTCATCCTGTCCAGGTACAATAAGCATCTCATAGAAGAGTAAGAGCTTGGATGAGTCACTCGCGGAACACTTTAGATATTATATATCTACTTATCACTCTGACTAGTTCCTTTACTGAACATATACTATATATACCCATTAGCAGCAATTATACCTACTATTACTCCTTACTCAAGCTAGTAATAAGTAAAACCATAAGTAATATACATACATATACATAAGTATATTCTAATAACGTTGTTGTAAGTCAAATCTTAAAAGTTTTCACACTAAGTGAATTGATTTATCCAAAATTCCCGGATTTCCATGAAAGGTGCAGATGTTTAGGCTTGCCCCTGCTGCTGCTAGAGAATAGGCCGTCACTGTCTTTGCGGTTGATGCGGTTAATCAACTAGTAGAAGGAAGAAAAAGAGAAAAAAAAGAAGAAGATTGAATGAATTATCCCGAACCTGCCTCCGCCGCCGTCGCACGAACCATTTATGATGGCCGCGTCTAGGTGGATTGTGGTGCTACCATTCCTTTAGGATACCTTTCGGCTTCAGTAAAAACTCTTCCCCCTTAGTTTTTATAGATATTGAGTTTGTACGGTAACTCAACTTTGAGTATGGAATTGACTTTGTTGGTTGAGTGGAGTTACGGTAGTTCAATCTATAAAGGAAGGACAATCGATCGCACTTGGCGCAGAACCACCTAACGGTGGCTCTTTACTCCCTCAAGACTTGCTTCTTATTTTTCTTTCACCCTTTATCCCCTTTTATATCAATAGGGAGCTACGAGCAAGTCTGCTCCAGAAAGAAAAGACCTTTTCCGCTTGATCGCTAACTCATGGGCAAAGCCGTCTTTTGCCGCCCCTCATGCAGCATATGAGCGGATCTTCACTAAAACCGGCTCTATTGGCGGATGGATAGCACCCCTCACTCTGCCATGAGAACAAAGAAAGCCACACTATCTCCTTGCAGCTTTGCCCGCCGCCCTTCGGTAGTATAGTAGGATGGATAGCAAAGCCGCCTTCGGCCCTTCGCTTAGTAAGCCCCTCTTCGAGCCTCTACTGAATTCCGCTCGCCCCGGTCCTTAGTAGCGTTGACTTTGTCAACGACATAAGCAAGGAGTTGACAAAGGAGAACAGCCCCCCTGTTGTTGATAGAGAGCTTACTGCCCCGCCCTTTATGGTCGCGACTGTTGTCATGGAAAAAGAGTTTGTTTTTTGTCAAAGAAGCATGCTTAACACAGCCTATAGCGTAAAGGTTTGAAGACGCTCGACCAACGGGAGAGGAAGGAGAGCTGCGTCTAAACTAAATTAAGGGTAAGGGCCTGTACTCTCTCTTCTGTAGATACGCTATTCCTTTTTCTATGGTATGGGGGAAGGGAAGTGAGATCTACCGATTGATTTGATATTAGATGAGCGGCCGTACTATGATCGTTCGGGAGACATGGCCCCACGCGCTACACACAAGAATGAATTGTTATGCGGTCGGTAAACTATTTCTGCGGGCAGCCTATCAAATCAGATCACGTATTTTTTAATATGTCGTTCCATGTATTCGGTCTTAAATTTTGATGTTCCTGCTCGTGCCCGGAGAGAGAATGGGCACGACTCCCCCTCTTCCCGTTCTACTGTCCAAAACACGCCGGCCATTCTAAGTTCTGGGGTTGGGCCGGATAGGACCAGACCAAATCGGCTGGATATGTGGAATCTGAACGGATCAGATCCAATCGGATCTGATCGTAGCTTCGAGTTCAGGTTCGGCCGGACCGGAAAGGAAGGGGACAGCGAACCTCCTGCCAAGAGGCCAAGGTTGCTTGCTAACTCTCAGCCACTTGTTATAAGGAAGTGCAGCTTGATTGTCGGGGGGCGGGAAGGAAAAAAGAAGGTAGATTATTCGATTCTATTTCCTCCTTTGGTAAGGATTGGCTTTAAGTGATAGAGGATGTGATTGGAATTCGTCTTTTCTTTGTTTGTATCACCGAGACACCCGAAGGGCCGGCCATATGTACCTCGGGAGACCCGGCCCATTCAAATCAAAATAGAACGAGCACCTACGACTAAGGGGAATGGAATGTCGACCACAAGGTGAGATGATCTTCTAATACGAGGGCGAGTGACTGGTCAAGTCATGAAACTTAGTCATTTTGATCAACATGGCTGCAAGTGGACTGGGGTTATGTGTTTGAACTGACTACGACCAAAGTCGTGGCTGCTTCAACCAAACAAAAAAGGGCGACCCCTATTCAAACCGAAAGAAGTACCTCACCTCACTTACGAAGAAGTAGTAGTTAGAGCTGGGCTCCGAACTATGAGAGTTTGCTTTTGTTTCATCTTTCTAAGAGCGGTCTGTCTGATCAAATAAGGGATCAGACCGCTCCTGGTGTTCGAACTAGTCATTAATGGTTGGCTTCATTGGTATCCTTTCGGTATGCGTTGCGAACACTTTCATTTTTAGCGTCTCACCTTCTCTAGAGAAGCGAAACTCGAACGGATAGAGCAGATGGTCCAACTACATAACTTTTTCTTTTTCATTACTTCCATGGTCGTGCCTCGTGGCACGGCAGCGCCCGTACTATTGAAATGGTTTGTCAGTAGAGATGTTCCCATAGGTGCCCCTTCTTCCAATGGTACTATAATTCCTATTCCTATCTCTTCATTCCCTCTTTTGGTCTATCTACATTCCAGGAAATTCATACGCTCCATGGACGGAGCAAAAAGTGGAGTCTTGGTCAGAGCAAGCCGCCCTATTCTATTACCAGACATAATTGGGAGAAGCTCACCCGAAACTAGAGCTAGAAACGCCTTATTTCGTTTCGTTCCCCTTCTTCATTTCCTTCTTCTCGAATCCAAGGGGGACTTCTCATATTTAGAATCTTTCTGCGGTGTGCTCTGTTTACTATTCTTTCGTACTTTCTTCTCTTTACCACGCGATAGGTCAGCGAAGCGTGAGCGGGCGCGGAGAAGGAAACGCCAAACACTTCGGCCTAACGGGAATGAGCAACGACGAAATGACAAGATGAGGTTTTCTTCTTTCCTCCATTTAGAAAGAAGGGTCGAAGGTTTTGGGCCTGTAGCTTTCCCCGTCCCCCCTTCGTCGGGCGGTGCTTGTGTGTGGGGTGTGCCACCAGAAATCGGGCTTGAAGTTCTCGCCTTACCAACGAGCCGACAGCTGATGGCTGTTGGTCACGACTACTACCAAAAAGCTCCAATGAAGATGAATATTTCACATGGAGGAGTGTGCATCTGTATGTTGGGTGTTCTTCTGTCGTGCGACCCGGCGGCTTATGTGCGACCTGTGGCCCACGCCTCCTATTTGTTCAGGGCGGGCGGCGTGAACTCTGATTCGATCCGGGTATTCAATCCCGCCGCTGAGATGCTCAGTTGACTCCTTAACCTTGATAGGAAGATGGCTTATTCAATAATTCGTGCATAAGGGTAAGGAACTTTGGATGAACTAATGCGAATGGGTGTAAGCTTCGCTGCTCGGAAACACCCAGTGCTGACCACACTGAGAGACACGAAAGCGCAGGTAACGCCAGTTGGCGAAGTGGCGTTAAGCATCCCTAGCGGTACGAAAAGAGAGGTCGTGATGATATCATCTACGTCCGTACCGCTCCTCGTGGAGTAGATCCCGCATCCAACCAAGTCTTTGACCAGGGAACGGGAGAATTCCCACTACCGCTGGCAGGCCAGCCGGGCCGTGAGCGCGGTGGGAACGGACTTCCCAAAAAGCCAGCCCCGGCCCGGGGTCAGCATAGAATGAAGGGGACGGCCCTAACTAATGTTGTGTTGGCTTTGCGGGTTGCGGGCGGAGAAAGAGCGGACGTGGGGACTCGGGTCGGGGCGCAGCCTAACTAAGAGAGCCATTCCATTTAGGGCGAGACAGAATGGGCGGGCACGAGCGGTCTGGTGTCCGAGCCAATTGGTCAGACGACGACTACTTCACTTATTAGATTAGTATTAGCCGCCTATCCCGGAATGAAATGGGATGGAATAGAAAGAACGCGAAGCGCTAGCGCTATAGGATTGGTTTTTTGGGGGGATAAGCTTGCTTCTTCACAAGCTTATCCCCGCCCCGACCGGCAGCTGCTGGGTCTCCCCATCTCTCCTAAACTTCCCCCGGTCTTCGGCCCGAGCTGTATGAGGCAGAAACTCGTCTCACGTACGGTTCGGAGGCCGAGCCCCACCCCAGCAGTAATGGTGCGGCTTAGGTCAACTAACACAAAGAAGATACAGTTCACTCAACGATTGCCTTTGGGTTCCGAACTCCATATGGGGAAGGAGCGTTGTTGTTTGCGAGGTCTCGATCATTTACATGGACCCACTTCTCATTCCATTTGTGGGAATTTGATGATCTATAAACCGTCCCTAACGAACGATCGGCTCATGTTTGAGCATGATGAATCACTTCGTGCCGACCTGTTGCTAATAAACTTTCCGGCCTCATATGAGAATGGAAAACTGGAGCATTTTCTGCATCGGTGGATGAAGAATCGCGAACATAATAATTTCTGGTTGACCATGTTCCCAGAAAAAAGATACTTTCGAGAAACGACGAGCACGACTGAAGTGGCTATACATACAAATCTATTTACGGATCTATATGCTTCGATTGGAACTGGAAGTTCCAGAACAGGCGGCTGGTATACCACCATAATGAAACTGCCTTTTATTTTTTTTATTCGGATAGGATTTATGTTGGCTTCGTTAGGAGGCTCGCGTAGTTTGTTACGTCAGCTCCAAAAGGATAAGTTGCGTTGGCATCGAGAAAGTTCCGTGGAGTTTATAATTGCATAAAAGGAGTCAAAGTAGTGGCTGCGGCGCGTCTAGGCACTTCAGAGCGGGCCGGCAGGCGGGCGAGACAGAATGGGCGGGCACTACTAACCAAGCCAAGCCTAGTTCTCGCCGATAGGCGCTGGTAGCTTGCTTCCAAGCCTTGCCTTATATAATAGTTGTGGCCATGGCCCGAAGGAGCCTTAAGCACTTGTACAATGCTCAAGTCAAGGCTCTGGGCAACGAGTAGGATGGAGCCTTGACTTTATATTATATATTAGTAAAGCGTGCCATATATATTGAGGGAAGGGAAAAAGGGGTCTCTTTCCTCGCCCGATGGTAGAGGTCGATCCCCTTCGGTGCCTCCTTGTGGTCCTTCTCTTTAGCCTTTCCTCGGCCTTTAGAGCTAGTTGATAGGCCACTTTCCACATCCGATGCATCGAGATTTCATCTTGGATTTCTAACCTCAAGCCCTATCAAGCAAGGGATTCTTCGTCGGATTCGTTCAAGCCATTGCGAATAAACAATTGGTAGAACTCCGCAACTGTTAGGAGTAGGGGCTTTCTTGTACGCTTCTCTCCCCTCTATCTATCCTTTAAAGCGAAGTGAAACCTTTGGAACAAGCTTTGGGTCTAATCGGAGGGTAGAAATTTATCCCGCAACCTCGATCGCATCTTGTCCCATGTACTTCCCTTTGCCTTTCCGCTCACGCCTTGCTTGGACTTGATCCCACCAAATTAAGGCATGACCAGTGCTCAGGAATTTCATCTTCGCACACCTCGGGTAGTTCTTTCCAATCAAAGAACTTCTCTACGCTACTTAGCCAATCAAGAAAGTCCTCAGGATGCAATCGGCCATGGAAATCGGGAACGTCCACTTTGATCTCACGATCTCCTTGATCTCGATGCCCTTCTAAGACCCGGATCAAGCGCTTCCTTATCATTAAAAATAGAAATTGGCTGGAACTTCTTCTTCATGAATAGTTCTTCGATCATGTGATCGGATTTGAATCGGAGGTCTTGAACTCGAGTTTGTGAGATACTCTTGCTGCCACCCTAGCTCTTTAATTTAAGCCCATTTTTTCCCTAAAGACCCGGCTTCTTCTTCTTTCTTTTACGAATCCGGCAAGCGAAAATCCTTTCTTCTCTTGAGTGATTGCTTGAGTTAAGCCTTCTTGACTAGTTTTGAGTCCCGATTTTCAGTCCTTGGATGATCTTTCGGGTCTTAGTACAATTGATTCCATAGGCTTTTCCCGTGCTCTTCTGAAAGAAGCATCTGGAAATGACTTGTCATGGGCTTATGCGATGAAGAATGATTTGCTCGGGAAAAAAAATCTTGTGCTTATGTGGGCTCAATTTCCCAAGACTAGAGAAGGTTCCTACAAAAGATGAAAAGTGCTTAGCTTCAAAGGATGACTTGTGTACTTCCTTTGAGCCCCATATACACCGTCACCTCTTTTGCGACTGCTAAAGATATTTGGTTTTACGAATGTAATCCCAAGATCTTTCTGGATACTATCTCTGTATCCGTCCATTAGGTGGAGTCCACTTGAGCGTACTACTTTGCGACGATATGCCGGACTTGTTCAATTGGTGAACTTGAGAATGTCGAGTTCTTGTTGTTCATATTGTCTGAAATCCATTTTCAACCCTCGCGAATACGGGAGCTGCTACTGAGTGAACGGGCGATCATGCGAAAGGAGATTGGAGAGAAATCCGTTCTACCTTCATCGCATATAAATGGCTTAGCGAACTCAAGAGCACCTTTGTCAGAGACTAGCTACTTTTCGACCGATATAGTTAGGTCGCAGTCCTATCAGGGGGCCGTATACACGTTTGCAACCTTTTCGTCGGCGATAACAATGTCGTCACCGAGAATGGCTTTTTGAAAACCTTTTCCCTCTATATACTTTCTCAGCCGCAATACACACTAACATATGGTGAGTTAGTTTAAATGCAGGCCAAGAACTGTAAAACCATTTAGCCGGGTTGGGGGTTGGTGAAGTCGGTATTCGCGAAGGAAGAATGCTCTTCATCTCCCCTCGCCGTAATTCTCTCTGGCCTACAACCCCTACTATACTAATCTAATAAATAAGCTCCTGCGGGCAACGTTCGAACTAAACGAGAGTCAGGCTTTCTCCCCGAGAGAACAGACTGACTACTTGGAGAGGGGCGCCTAGTTAACGGAGTTCACGAGGAAGCGACTTCAGTTAGTGAAGCGAGGCCTCACACATCAAACCATATCTTACTGAACCGAGTGAGGTATAGACAGATTATACCATAGCTTGTGTTGTGGCGAGACGAAGGGACGGGGTCATTCGCCTTGCTTGCTTACCGGACAAGAAGGATTATTAGACCTATTAATGGACTATAGCGAACCATAAGGAAGACCCTCGTGGTCTCCCTGTGACTGGCTAGGAAACTGAGATCACACTCTTTCCTACTCCAGGCAAGTAGTACGGGATACGGACTATAACTCAAGCCTACTGCTCCGTACAGAGTCAGGATTCAGGGATTTCAAACACTCTAATGGACTATAACAGCTGAGTAGTACAATAGCCCTGAGTGACTCTTGGCTGCCTTCAGTGATAGACGCAATGACTTGGACGATTCTATTCCTACGAAACGAGACCGCAGAGGAAGGCGTTGTCACGAGACCCGCCCTCCGGGATAGAAAAAATCCTAAGTGGCTTTGGGGTATCTGAACCCAGTTGGCATTCTTGTTCGGATGCTTGAATCGAACTCATCTGTTTATTTACGGCAAACCTTGACCATCGTTCCCAAGGGAAATTGATTGAATGCACGATCACGAGCCATTCCCACCGACTGATCCGGAGAGCGGTCGTAGATCACTTTCGAAGGTGAGTGTTGTTAGCGAACCATGGGAGTAGAAAAGAAAAGTAGGAATAGAGCTTACAGCCCATCATGAGGTCTAATCTCATGAGTCTATCGTGCCAAAGCTACTAATGCTAAGAATGCTTCGCCCTGACTAGCTAGTCAGGGAAGGTAGGTAAGTAAGAGGCGGATCTAGGGCTTCTTCGACTTCTTATTCTTATTCATAGTTGAGATACTCCCAACCTCCACCAGCAAGCAGCACCGGAGTGAATCGTAACGTTTCGATCTGTTTATAGGGGGTCAGGACTCGTCAAGAGACGAGACGTAGCTAATGCTGTTTGATCACCGTCACGAGATTTGTTTGCAGCTACTATAGCTAATCAATCTCCTGCTTTCATTCCGTTTGATTGAAGACTGGAATCTTAATGCGATCTGAGAGCGGATCTAGAAATCCCCTGGTAGTGGTAGTTGGGTTGGTGAAATCCGATAAGAGATTGGCTTTAGAAAGGCAACCTAGACATTGTAACTGAAAGTCCTGCCTACTTGTAGGCTTAGGGTAGTCCTCGACAACCTTCTTCTTTTACTGGCTTGGGAAAGACCCGCAGGCTATGGATCCCACTAATGGAATGGGACTATAACCATACTTCCATGGTCTAGGTTCAAGGACAATACAGATTGAGGCTTGGAGTATCTAAGGCTTCATGGACCCAATTTTTAGGGCTTTTAAGGACGGACTCGCTAGTGTCCCAGGGATTGACCGGTGACACTACTAACTTAATTGCCCTAATAATTGTTTTTTTCCACAGCCATAGAAACCTTGGCTTAGTGCCATTACTGTAAGCGGCGGATGATTGGTATGCAGGATCGGTTGCAACGGTTTCACATGAATGTGAATCAAGAGATTGGCTTGAAAGGCTTTCCAACTAGCCATTGTACCTGAGATTGCGATAAGTCCTTCTTCTTCTTTGGAGCTTGTTCTTGGTCCCAAGGGAAATGGGGTGACAAAGAGCAGCTTGCTTCTCCAATTGGATCATTGCTCGACTCGATGGGTACTTCTAGTGGTTTGCCGGAGAAGCTCTTGTTTTTCTTTCAGGAGTTAGTTGGTGGCATGGACACCTAGCCTTTTCTTATTTATAGTATTTGTTTGTTTGCTGGCACAGGTAGTACAGGCATTATCCACTCCAGCAGTAGCAGATGTAGAATCTGAAAGGTGGGATTCCCGGTTGATTGGATGCTTCCGTTAGAGCTTCTTCCCCTCCTGTCATTTAAGGGCACCTAGCTTACAATCACTAGTGAAAGAGTGCCAATTGACCCAACTAGCGAATCTGTTTACAAACCATTCAATATTTTTCATTTCCGTGAATACCGCTCGAAAGCAGTCATTGAAAAGAGCAGTCATTTGTCGGCTTGATAGCACAAGCACGATCCACCCATATCCCTCCGGAGAGTGAGGAAAGGACGGGTACCATCGAGTTCAGAGCCAAAAACGGACAATCGATCGATCGTCCGCATCTGCTATTGATCTCGTCCTGATCGAGGCTTGTCGAAGATAAGTATCAAGTCCTCTATCGCTGGACTAGACTAGATTTCGAAGATTTTTGAGTGGCTACTATCAATGGAATTCCAGAACCAACTCCCAAAAGAAGGGTAGTTAAAGACTACCTCTTTCTCCTGGCCTGGCTGGCTCTCCTACCTGGGATCCCAACTACTATCCATATCCTACCTGCTATCGACAGTCCTTCCACCTGTTACTCACTCTCCGGCGGTACACATCGAGCTATGAGTCCCCAGGGAGTCTATAGAGACTTCCTCAATCCAATCAACCCAATCCAGGGACCTACTTCAATAGTTCGCTAACCACTCGGAGCTGTTTTGCAGTTAAGGATATCAGCTAGTTGGTTGTTTGGCTCCTCGATCCGGACTGGAATATATGGCTCTTCGATTAGGACTTTCAGTAGCTTTTGGGGACCAAAGAGCAGGGGTAAAGACTGCCCAATGGGCTCCTAGCTCGCTAGCTCTTCCCTTTTCTGGTTTCATGATTCATGAGTGGAATCTTCTCAAGTAGTTTAGATCCCAGCAGTTCTAGTTCGTTCTTGTGGAGATTCCACCCTTTATTAGAGTAGCTACCCCTCAATCTATAGTAGTTGAAAGGTTTCACCCAGTGGTCCTGGATTTGCTTGCGATTGAGTTGAGGCTTGACGTAGTTAAGGACTACTCTCAAATGGGAGCTGAGAGCTGATTGCCCAATGGGCTCATTGCTCTTTCGCTCATTGCTAGTGAATGGAGGAAGGAATGCTAGTTTTAGTTTGGTTGGTGGAGAGGAGTAAGAGTGACGTATTTTGAGTTGCCATTTTAAAATAGTATAATTATAAGTTTAGTATAGTAGTATTGTAGCCTGATATAGTTCACTGAAACTTTGGTGTAGTTGACCCTATTGACTACAGGTTCTACCCTCTTTGAGTTCATAGGAACTACCTTACCTTATTACTAAAGGCGAACATCTCATGCATGCTTATCGGCCATAGAACGCTATCTAAGATCTAAACGACCCTACTTCAAACAAACATTAAGTAAAAAATTTCAATAGCGAACAGCCGGCTTCATCAACACCACTAGGATCCGGTCGGTGTTCCGTGATATTTACTAGACCACGCTTCTATCTATCTCTATGAATAGCTTGATCTCTCGCGAAAACTACTAAGGAAGGCAGGGTCCGAGCCCTGAAGTGAAGAAGGAAGGGGGCTCGACAAAACCCCGTATTTTGGGGATGGGATTTCACTCATAAGGAAGGCTGGTTAGGTCTGCCTACAAACTGCTGAAGCATGGTGAGTGATCTGAGGATCCACTCGTTGGTTTAATCCAATTGTACATACCCCGCCATCACTGACCCATTGAATCTACTAGTTGCAAGAAGCAGACTCTTTTATGATGATGAGTCTAGAGACAAATTCAATGGAATTCTGATCTGAAACTGCTTTCCTATCTATCCAGGCCTTCGACCGATAGCTCTTTGAGTTGATCCGCGACGGTCTCACAGTCTAATAATAAAAATCAGTCCGTGAATGAATATTACGTCACTAAAAAAATAAGTAGTTCTTTCCGTTGTGCCCCCTAACACGAAGCTAGGGCAGCGATGCGAACGCTTGTGAGTGCATTAAGTAAGTCAGATACTAGCTGCAGGTCAATTGTGCAGGATCGAGCCCTGGCCCTGGAAGCCATCCATTCAAGCCTTCCCAGTCCTTATGGTTTGGTTTTTTGATCGGAGTTTATAAATCCATATGATATGGCTTTCAAGCTTCCTAGCCTGGGTTTGTGTGAAGCATGAGAGCAGAGCATGAGCGAGCTCAGTCTTTCGCTACTCGTGCGACCCTGCGTCATGGCTTTCAGAAGGGCCTAAAGTACATGATGATTCGATTTCCGAAATATATATATAAATAAAGGCCTCCCTTTGCTGTCCTCTCTCCTATTGACATAGCAAAGTATGGTTCTATTGAGCGTGATACCCGTCCTCTACAAAGTGGTTTTTGAAAAGGTCTTTAAACGACTCGTAGTAAGACTTGTGATTGGAACGAGCTCTCGCCTGGTCTTGCT
The DNA here is from genome assembly GCA_948193065.1 of Aleurites moluccanus. Classification (NCBI taxonomy): domain Eukaryota; kingdom Viridiplantae; phylum Streptophyta; class Magnoliopsida; order Malpighiales; family Euphorbiaceae; genus Aleurites; species Aleurites moluccanus. The sequence goes on along the minus strand of CANXYC011565331.1, from coordinate 1,472 downwards.
TCTTCCGTGTGCTAGGAAGAGAGAGCTTCGAGCAGAAAGATTCCATCAAGATATGGGGTTCGAATTTTCTTTCCTAAAAACACCAAAAACAAAGTAATCGCCGATCGGAGAATAGAAGAATAGGTAACAAGGTGGGAATAAGATATAACAAATGGGTAGGAAACCCAAGGGCAATTCAATGGCTTTATAAGATAATCGGTATACTTTCTGCGTAGGCAGGCCCAGCGGTATCCAATCAATGTAGTCGGCGGAACAAAGGGTCCGAAGGAGAGAAGTTTTAGAGGAAGATCTAAGTACCGAGAGGGAAATGGAGCTCGAATCCATAGCATTCTCCACGCACCCACCATTCGTTAGCAGCGACCTTACCACGCATCATTACCACCAGCCATTTCACTCGAATCTGTAGTAAGCAGTACCCTTCGCAACTAGAAGAAAAAAAATATTCTTTTCTTTATCTTTCTTGGCATCAACAACCTTAACAAAAAAAAGTGCACCAACCGAGGCAGAGATTGGAGATACAACGATTGGAGTGCGGTGACCGTACCCGAGATAGATCTGAACCGACGGTTGCGGAGAATAGGTGCAATAATGCATCAGAGAGCGTCTATTTTCTCTCTGTAAGTAAAGTAAGGTTGAGTGAGTAGGTAGGTGTTAACAATGAAAGATATTCGTTCCTGCTTCTCTGCCGCTTCGATACCATTGCCCAACTTCTAGGAGAGACTTGGATTCTAACCAATGCCAAGACCCGGATATAGAGATAGAGCCAAGACCAGAAATAGATGCTGGGATAGGCGATTCTCAAACAGAAAGTAAGAAGAACGATCGAGAAGAATAGGGCTACAGACATGCAAGGGCTTTGGTAACATGTTCAATCCCTGCAGACAATTCTAAGCGTCCCTGGTGGACAAGGGAAGACAGAAAAGCATAGAGAGAAAGGAAGCGAAGGTAAAGCGATAGTCAAGTCATAACTGGGGAACTGGAACTCCTACTTGCCCTGCTACTAATAATAATTATTTGGTTTGCACACGAGTACCTTACTATCAGAGTCCACTAAAATCATCTTTGTATAACACGGAAGGGGATCATCACCCGGTCCAATAGACACGATCTTTCCAGCCAGACTGAGTTCTTCCAATAGCGCATATCCAGCTTTCTCGTCGAAGATTACTTCATCATTTCCTCTAGTCGAAATAAAAACTTCATTGATGTATCTTGTAAATGCTATCCCAGGAAAGATTTTGGCAAACTCACGATCGAAGATGTCCATCAAGACAATATTGAATAATACCCTCGTGATTTCACCCACAGGTGGCATACCACCAAAGCTTATATCTCTTCTTAGGAACCGGCCCAGGCTTTCCGTACACGCCCTGACCCTCGTCAGGTGTGGATCCTACGTAAACATGTCCATAGCATGAGCTCTTTAAGCGTCAAAGTCGCAGGTAGTCCTTCTGGATTCTGGATAAGGAATA
>CANXYC011564616.1:0-11917 GCA_948193065.1 Aleurites moluccanus | reverse complement strand
ATTTATTTTAGAAAGTTTAGTTAAAATTAATAATTTACACACATAATATTAAATTTGTTAGTGTTATTTTTTTTATCAATTTGTAAATTAATTATTTATAATAATATTTTGTTAGATTTAGACTTTTTAATTTTTCAACTTCTCAAATATTTTTTGATTAACCGCATAATCAGTAAGTTATTATTTTTTTTTCTATATTATTTTTTTATTTATTTTGTAATTGATTGTTGTTTAAATTTTTTAATATTAACTTAGAAATATTAAAAAGTTATTTTCATTTTATTAATATTGTTTTGCGTAACATTTTAAGTTAATATTTAGAATATTTTAATTAAATGTGAAACATTTTAAAAAATTGGAAACCTGTATTTTTAAATTAATTTAATAAAAAATAAAAAAAATATTAATTTAAAAAAAATAAAAAAATTAAAATATAACTCAGTGCTGCGTCAAACACTGTGTCAGATAACGCGAGTCTTGAATGCGCTATGTCAGACGAAGCGGGTATTGGATGCGCTGAGTCAGACAACGCAGACTTTGGATGCGCTGTGTCAGACAGAGCAGACATTAGATGCGCTGTATCAGACAGCGCGGGTATCAAATACGCTATTGATATAAATCGGTAATAATAATAGATTTTGTTATAAAATGGTAATTTTCTTTTTTTTTTTGTTATTTTTAAGGAAAAAGCTCTTGATACTTGCTATTTTTTTTTTGTTCCTAATATCAAGATAAGAGAATTTATCATAAGTATATTATCTTATCGTTAATTTATATCTAACAATAAATATATATAATATATCAAACATATTTTAATAATAAATATATATTTATTTGAGTAATAGATTTATAATCGATTTTCTCATTTATAATGTTAAAAAAAAAAAAAGTGCATATATACTCAATATTTTGAGAAAAATCTATATGAGGATGTGATTTTTGTACATTTTATTTTATATTATTAATTTCAAGTTTCATTAGACTTTAATAAGCTAATAAAAAATTCAAAATAAAAGAAAAAAAATATTACATAAATATATTATTTTTTAACTTTCAATTTTACGATTTTTTTTTTTAAATATATTTGATATACGTGTAGTATATTTTTAATATATATTTGATATATATTTAATATATATTATATTTTTGAAAAAATATTTTAGATATGTAGTATTTTAAAATTTTTTTTTAACGGTAAAAATAAAATATTTTTTATTATTTTTAGATATTTTTTGAAAAAATCCCTCAAAAAAATCTTATGCCCCAAGATTTTTTCTTTCAAAATTTCTTATCTAGTTGGGTATGGGATCGTAGGCCCACTTGCAATGGATCGAAAATGGCCCACTAATTGTCAAAGCAAAAACTTCTCCAATACGCCGTCTTAAAATCTTTTAGACTCCTTTCGTTCTCTACATTAGTAATGGGATCATAACTTCAGGAGTAGTACTACTATTTATTTAATTATTTATGCTTTCTCCAAGGTCCAACCCAATAAAACACCACGACTCAAAAAATTCCACACATGGCTACAACCTCCACGACTCCCTCCTCCGATGACGATCTACCCTCACTCCTTTCCGAGCAACGCCGCGAGCTCATGGCGGCGCAATCCCTTGATTCCGACCTGGACTTGGCCTTCCGTCTCCAAATCCAAGAAGCCATTAACGCTTCCCTCTCTAGTCTCCCTTCCTCTTCATCATCACAACCACCTACACAACTACCACCTTCTATTTTGATCGTCCCGGACAAAAACGATACCGAAATTCCCTCTCTTCGTTCTCTTCAATCAGATGAAATTTCCAAACTCGAACAACAATTGAATGACCGGAAACAATCGGAACTCGAAATGAGCAGAATTAGAGAAGATCTCAACCGTCGAATTCATGATCAGAAAGTCGCGCAAGAAATCTCGAGAATTCCTGATCATGAATGGCGTGAGTGGGGCGATAATTTTGAGAAACCATTCGGCGAAGGAAGTTCTAGCAGCGTCGAGAACAATGATAGTATATTCAAATTGTATTTCAAGGGTTTGGTGAGCGAAGAGGATGTGAAGGGTAGGAAGGTAATTTTGGCTGGGATTGGAGTGGCAATCTGTGACTCGGTGGATAATTCCGTTTTTGAGATAAGGAAGCCATTGATTGGGAATGGGATGAGCAGGCAGGCTGCTGAGGCTAAGGCTTTAATTGAAGGGCTTAATGCAGCTCTTGACTTGGAGCTCAAAAGGATTGCTATTTATTGTGATTATTATCCGCTTTATAAATTTGTAAGTTAATTTTAGTTATGCTTGTTGAATTTGATTGATTATGATGCTAATGCAATGACAATTCTGAACTAAATAGGTAAAGCAAATTTGGGTTCTTTATTAAATGTTTGAATGTTTTTAGTTGAATGTGAATAAATTAAATACATGTAGATTGGTGTTATTGTTAAGGTGTTGCTATATGGCCCTTGTAAGGATTGGGAACAGTCAATGAACTAAAAGTCTGTAATTTCTGCACAGTTGAGGTGAATACAGAATATAGTTAAACACACATAGGCATACATAAGTCAGTACTGTAGTTAACTTTGAATTCGAAAACTTATGTTCCAAACAGCACTTTATGATTATTACTTCGATGAACCATGTTCTAATCATAGTTAAAAATGACAAATGTTTTAAATTTATGCTTAGTTGCGGTGAATGCAGAAGAATTCGAAAAGTTGTGTTGGAAACCGCATTTTATAGTTATCATTTCAATGAACTTAGCCTCTTATCATTGGCTAGTGCTTTGTTTCTAACTGAAATGTATGTTTCATTTTGATTATAAAAAAAAATTTTAAAAATAATAATTTTGCTACAAGTTGTCTACTTATCTCATATTGTTCTTTCTTCTTTCATAAAGCTAAGAGATTAATAATGTGCTTGACCTTATCTGGTAATCCTTGGACCAAGGATTATGAGGTTAACCTATTCTATTATTCTCCCATTCGTTGTTTATTCACCTTCGAACTAAAAGAATTTTTGTAATATTTTCCTTTCTTTCTTTTAGGACTAGAGACTCTTCTGGTTGCTTCACGTTGTGCATTCCTTGTGAATAATTCATTATGAGCTCATTAAGTGCATTCAGCTTTATTTTTTGATCTTTCAGTGCTCTGCGTAGGTTTTTTTGAGTTTTCGTAGTGTAATGCAGGTTACTGGAAGATGGCCACCAAAGCAACACAAGATTGCAATATTAGTCAATCAGGTGTCTCTTCTTCAAAGAAAATTTACATATTGCAATCCCACTCTTGTGGCACGTAATGATATCAAATATGCATTTAAACTTGCAAGAGATGCAATAATTTCTCAGGCCACAGCACCTGCAGGGTCAAGCAGTGGCAGTGGCAGTGGCAAGACTATTCAGGAGACTTGTGTTATCTGTTTAGAAGATACTGACGTTGAACGCATTTTTTCAGTTGATGGATGCAGGCATCGGTACTGCTTTTCTTGTATGAAACAGCATGTGGAGGTTAAGTTGCTTCATGGCATGGTACCTAAATGTCCTCATGAAGACTGTAAGTCAGAGCTTAGTGTTGATAGATGTGGGAAGTTCTTGACATCTAAATTAATTGGGACTATGAGACAAAGAATGAAAGAAGCTTCAATTCCTGTTGAACAGAGAGTTTATTGCCCATATCCCAAGTGCTCAGCATTAATGTCCAGAAATGAGATTTCTGAATCTTCCAAAAATGCATTTGTTGGTTCAGAACACAGTTGTGCTCAGAAATGCTTCAAGTGTCATGGCGTTTTCTGCATTAATTGCAAGGTCCCTTGGCATAGTGGCATGACATGTAATGTTTACAAAAGGTCGAATCCTAACCCACCTGCAGAAGATGTGAAACTGAAGTCTCTTGCTACAAGGAATCAATGGCGCCAGTGCGTGAAATGCAACCATATGATTGAACTTGCTGAAGGTTGTTATCACATGACTTGCAGGTACTGTATTCATCTTCCTTCTAAATTGATCTTCCTAACCAATTATTGCTACCAAATAAAATATGTGCTGAAATAGATAGGTCATTTAAATCACCTGTAAGGGCAAGACAAGTGGCGCATATACATAAGATTAGAAAAAAGTTTTGAGTTACTATAGAAAAGTAACACATGATTCTCATTGTTCAATACCAAAACTTAGGAGAAAAAAAAAAAAAAAACCAACAAACCGACCCAGTTAAGTCCCAGGGCAAATGTTACTGAAGTTTATAGCGAAGTGGTTGAATGAAGGTCTTGCTTATATTCGGTTAAAACTTAAAAAAGTATTGTTTGGCTTTTTTCCTAGTACTAGAAAGGGAAAAGCTTCAACAGCAAACTATGTTTGATTATTTAGTTATCGTTGATTCACTTTTCATTTTGGTATATCAGAAAATTGTGGATTCACTTTAACATCAATAATAATATCTGTCTCATGTTTGCAACGTTTTTGCAGATGTGGGTTTCAGTTTTGCTATGTTTGTGGAGCTGAGTGGAAAGACAAGAAGGCAACATGTGCTTGTCCACTCTGGGACGAGGATAATATTCTCAATGATGAAGAAGAAGAAGAAGAAGATTTTGAACTTGATTTTTTTGTGGACTCTGATTCTGAATCTGATTGGGATGAAGATGATTAATTCTAAAACATGTAAACTGCGCACCATCCCGCGTTTTGCTCTCTTTTATCGTTTTTGGAACATCATTTATATGCATAAATGTTGCTAATGATCAAACTGTGTCTGAATACTTAGCTGGGTTTTTTGCACAACTTTTATCTTTGTTCTAATATTTTCACGTGATTATCAAATACATTTTTCCTAATATATGATAATTTTGGTTAAATCTTAAAAAGCTACGAGTGAAATTGTTGCAGGAAGGCAAGCAATAAGATTTTAGGGTTAATTTCATCAATGATATTTTAATTTATGGGTCGTGTACATTATAATATTTAAATTTTATTTTGTTATTTAAAAATATTCAAATTTTATACACCGGTTAATTTTAAAGTATTTACATCTAATTTTTAAAGTTAATTATATTGATATTTCTGTATTTTTTTTATATTATATTAAAATATTTTTCTGTTTTTAAAATTATATTAAAATACATTTTCATTTTGTTTCCGTTAAAATTTGAAATTCTTTTTTTCAAAAATTCATAATTACTATAAAAAATTGATAATACTTCTTATTTTTATTTTTATTTTTATTTTTTACCAACCTCCTAAAATAACCCTTCCCTTTTATATTTTTCATCAATTTCTTCTAAACAATTTTCACATCAACATTCTTCACAATTGAAAAAAAAAATTATATAAATTCTCACATCCCACATCAATTCTCAATTTTCATATCTGCGTTTCGTGGTTGAATGAATTTGAAAGAAAGTGTTGGGTTTGTGGAGTTTTTCAAACCATTCCCAAACCAACAATCGTCGTTTCTTGTCAGAACTTTTCAATTTCAAACTTCAGCCATTTTATTGTTTATTGCTCTTTATCCAACAAAATTTTAGGTTTTCGAAATTGGTTGACGATTCATGTTATCTTTGCAAAAAAATTTTAGTGTCGGTACTACCCTATTATGTTCCTCAAATGCCGTAGCAGTTGGTTCTCCCTTCTCTTATCGTTTGATATTGAAGATTGTTTTTATCTCTAAAATTTCTCGTTGTTCTTTGAGAGTACATGAATTATCCATAGAGGAGCTTCTATAATCGATACCTGATGTGAGAGAGGAATTATCCATGGGTCATCAGCTGTGCCGACTGCTATGGCCTCCTCGTTAAAATCATTGTTTCATTTGCCTTCGACAGCTTCACCTTGGGATTAAAATGAAAATAAAAATTGGATTTGTAGATGGAAGAAGTGCAATGAACAATGACATCAGCTTTCAGAGATACAACCTAATTTATGATTCTTTTTTCTTTTGACGTTTGTTTTGTTTAGTTTGTTGGAATTGAAATTTCAAAGGAAAATTTGCTAAATTATAAATAGAATTGATATTTATGCTGTTTTAATTCTCAGTTGATGTGTTGATGTGCCGAAGTGATATTCTCAACATTTTACATTTTTCATAAATGCATAATTCATCTATGTTCTTAACATCTTGTGTTTTTCATTAATTTTGGGTTTAAACGGTATAATTAATTTTCACTCTCATATCTAAAAATTAAATTTTTAATTTGTGTTTTCTTATCCAAAGCAGAGCTCTTGAATGTTATTGTATTGAAGTTATTTGATTCTCAAGATGATGTGAATGAATTTGGTGGGTAAATAAAGAATATTTTGAATATTTAAATAAATATTCTAATTAAAAAATAATTTTTTGATTTTTGACTGATAAAAAAGAGAAAAATTAAATGAAAAGATCTTATTGTATAAAGGAAATAAAATATATGAATATTTTAATATTATTTAAAAAACAAAGAGACATATTAATATAATATAAAAAATATAAAATTATCAATATAATTATCCTATAATTTTTATTCAAAAATTAACCCAATGCTGACATGCATATGCAACTCAGCATTTTTTTTAATTATTTTTTGCCACATAAGCAGACCCGTCTTCTTCCCAGTGCATGAGACTCTGAATAAAAATCAGCTCCAAGGTACCATTCTCTTTAATCGATCTCACCTTTGCTCCTTTTTCCTTCCATGGTTTTTCTTGGTGGTGTTTGGGTTTAAATTTTGTATTTCACTACCTTCACCAAAGTTTTCAAGATTGTTTTCCTCATTTATATTGAAGACCCAGACCTGAGTTCGTCGAATCCAGCAGTTCGCTTGCAATCATCGATAACGAGGAACCCATCACCGCCAGATTCGCTGCTTCCTTACGGCCATCGTGGAAACTGTTAAAGCTTCCACTGATCGATCACCAAGAATGTAGTTGGTGCTCCATTAAATGGCTACTGCCTAGAAATCGATTTTCAATTCTTGTTTTGATTTTGCTTCTTTTCTTTTCAATTACGGCTCAAGAACCAAGAGCATAAGACAAGGGATTTGTGGTTAAGAGTTATTGATTTTGGGTCTTTTAGCCACTTCTTGTACGGCTCAAGCACCAAGTGCTTCACCCACTCCATCACCAAAATCAAACTCAAAATCCTTCATTATTGTGGCTGCATCCGAGCGCCACCCGTCCTACTCTGGTACGGCGAAAAGTCAGGTGGAGAAGTCATCGTGAGTGAAAGAACCGTCACCGTAGGAAACTTGGTACATACAAGTCTGCTTTTGAGTGATGCAGCCAGGAGAATCAAGCCTGTGATATAGGGGGACCCACAGGCAATCCCAACGAAAGATCTAGATTTACGCGGGTCGAAAACCGGTCAGATTGAGAATAACGTTTCTGACACGGAGCACACTAGATCCAAACGATGTCGCTTCCAGTATCGAGAACCATGTACACATACTTGGGAGGTGTACCCGCGCTTATGCGCGTCAAGTACTCGCCACCACCGTGCACCAAATCGGATATCACGGAACTGCTAAATCCAGTGCCGACGCACCCACTGGCGGCTGCAGCAGAGGCAGCAAGAGAGGACAAAGTTTCAACTCGCTTTGCATCACGATATAAGTCTTCTAGTGAAAAGTTGATGTGGGGTCGTATTGAAGTATAATGCATCTATGTGGTGTAATTGTAAGGAGAGAGTGGTGGAAGCGGTTGTGTCTGTTTCTATTGACTCGGACGCCAGCGAGGTTTCTACTTCCTATTCGGTCATGAGACGGTAGGATCGGCAGGTAGGGGATTGAGAACTAGGGTTTGGTAGTGGAGCGCTACTGTGAACAGTTGGCATCTGACATGGCTTAGTTTAAATTAAAAAATTAGCCACGTGTGCGAATTGTTAATAAAACGGATGAATTTCTAACAGAAATATTTTAAAATGATCATTGAAATTAGAGTATTTTTAAGTCATAAAATATAAATTTAAAGCATTATAATATATAAGAATTATAAGTTAAGGTAACACAAGTGAAATTAATCACAAGATTTTATGTATAAAACAAGGTTGTTTTGGCTCGCCGAGAAGAAAAGGTAAACAATACAATAAGCTCGCTCTTTATAAAAGTTATGTTGTATGAGTTTGGAAAATATTTAACATTATATAATAAATTATAATATATTTAAAAATTTAATAGAAACTTGTCATTATAAATTTGTAATTTTATGTGAAAATTAATGCATGATTAAATTTGAATTAAAGTCGAGAATAATTATTTTTCATGAAATAGTTATTATATTCTCATTTTATATTTTACTCTTTTTTATAAATTAAATGAGTATTTCATAAAAAAATTTATATAATTATTAATTTTTTAATTCATAATAATTACATTAAATATGAAACTCTCAGTTTAATTTTTCTAAAAATTAAGTTTTAAATAATCAAATAACTATTATTTATAAAAATTACTTTATTAAAAAATAATATTTAAATAAAAAATAATATTAATATTTATTTTTAATACCCATTAAATATCTTAATGAGTTGCCAGAATATCCAAAACTAAGAGTGACTCTTTCCTTTCTAATATGTTTTCCCATATATATATATATTTTTTCTGTTCTATCTCCTAAATTTCCAATCAACTAAACTAAAAATAAACCACAGCTGCTACTTCCCGTTTCTTTATTCTTGTAAATTAACAATTATTGATTTGCTTGAAGTTTCTGTCAATAACTTCAACAAATCAGAATTATCTTTCACAAATGTTAACTCAAGATCATAAATATCATATTTCAAGAAATTTGCAATAGCAGCAATCATTGCTGATTTACCAATATCAGGAGGATCAAAAAGGAGATGGCCAATTACCCACCAAGGTCATCCATAATCTCTTTCTTCTTCATTAGATTCATAGCCATTGTTTCAAATGAAGCAGGATGCTCAAAAATAATGGGGCTCCATGTACTCTTAGACCCACTATAACTTTCACCACAACTACTAGTATAAAGCTTTTATTCTGTCGATTGCTCTCCCTTCTTCTAAAACATGTTTTAAGTAAAACCCATTAACTCATTTGTAATTTCGCCTTTGAAATGAGAGCTTGTAGTACCTTTTCTCATTTGACAGAGTAAACAAAGATTATTTGTGATTTAAAGAACTGCTTATTTTAGACTATAAAAACTTGATCTTTTCAAATTCATTATATATAACTTCATAATCTACCATGGTAAGGATTGTCCATTCTTTTATAATGTCAGCTTTGATTTTTTCTTGCTTGTTTTGTGAATTGGGAGGTTAAATAGTACTTAATAGCAATCTGATAATTGAAAATTGTTTGGCAGGAGTGAAATTCAATAGAAGTTGAGATATTTTTTGTCAAGTATATCTTTGCCATTAAAATTCATCAATGGAAAACAAGAGGCTGAAATGGACAGAATGGGAAAGGATAATTTTATCAATTTATAATTAAAAAAGTGATTGCTGTATATTTAACAAAAAATGTTTTGATAATAACATGAGTCATTTTAACAGCAGATAATAATTTTATCAAACATTTAAATAATATTAACAATAATTAAATTAAATGGATGTAAGTCTTAAATATTAAATTGCTATAGATTGTATTAGATTATCTTATCATGATCTTTTATTCATACAATTTTACTTAATCAATGAAGTAAGTTTTAATCCAGTTAAAAAAAAAAAATGATCTAGACTGTCCAAAGTCGAACACGAAGAGGTAAATTATAATGAGGTATAGCTGAGTGATAAATTCAGCTTCATTTGATTAATATCATGATTGTAAAAATTGGATTAAATTGTTTGTTGAATAAAAAAAATTAGAAATCAAATTAAGAATTGATCCTGTCAGATTTCATTTATTTGTTTTCAAAAACTGATTAAAAAATCAGTAAATTTATTGGTTAACTGATGAATCGGTTAAATTAGATAGATTTTTTTTGTTCAAGCGACTTATTTTTTTTTATTTTTTTAATTTGTGATCAAAATGACGTCGATTTTATCAAGAAAAAATGGGTTATTTTGAGTTAAAAGAAATTATGAATTTTTTCAAAAATATCGAAAAAATAAAAAATATTTTATTTTTACTGATAGAAAAAAAAAATTTAAAAATAATACATATCTAAAAATATTTTTTCAAAAATACTGCATATTTAAAAATATTTTTTAAAAAAATACAACATATACCAAACATATATTAAAAAAAGTAAAAATAAAAAAAAATCGTAAAATTAAAAAAAAGGTCAAAAACAATATATTCATGTTATATTCCCAAAAAATTAAAAGAATTTCAATAATTTCATTTCAATTTTATTTGATACCAAAATCATGACTCTATTACGTAAATAGATGTTTGAACAAGTGAATGTTCATAACTTATTATATATATAACTTTTGATTTAATGTGATTGGATTGACACCATAAAAAATATAATTTTATATAAATTCTTAATTTAATCATAATTGTATTATATTTATTTTCATCATATATGTAATAAATGTTTAATTATATATACATATATATTTATACCGAATTTTTTCGATTTAACTGATTCGATCCCGATCAACTCTCTAAATTTTTAACTTTCTACTTTTACCGGTATTTTAACCGATTCGAAAATATTGAATAATACCAATAAGTATCTATAATAATATATTAATTACTATCATATAATTTGAAAAAAAAATTATTATTATTATTAATAATTTTAATTAATTACATAAATTTTTAATTTATTTATATTTTTCATTAATTTTAATTTATTTATATTTATAATTTTATTTTCATATGTTATATAGCATAAAGTATTAAAGCTACTATATTAAGTGACTAGTCAATAGTACCCGCGCGATGGTGCGGGTTCAGTATTAATATATAAAATTATATTAATTTAATAATATATATATATTTGTAAATGTTTTAACCACATATAATAATTAAAAAAAAAAGTAAAAAATTTGTACCAAGCAAAGTCGCATAATCTGTAACATCTAAATAGATTGACAAATGATTTACATTGTTACCTTTTGAAAAAATTAGTATCCATCTACCAAAGCCAAATTTATTGGTCAATAAAAATTTAACAGAATCAAGCAATCAAATGATGTCCCAAAATAAACAATTGTAAGAGATCATATTACCACAACCATTAGCACACTCAGGACCTTCCCATTTGGGTTCAATACCAACTTTAAATAGGTAGAAATCGGCATTTGTAGGTAATTTGCTGGGTTTGAATATCTAATCATACAAACTGCAAAAGCAAGCTTTGAATGTGATTTTTTTTTTCTTTTTTTGAAACGAACCAAGCTAATCCATTAGCATATAAAAAGAATTAAACCACAAGAACAAATTAAATTAAGCAATAACATAAAAACAAATTAAATTAAGTAATAACATAGTAAAATTAATTAACTTGAGCTTGAAAAAAAGATTTATTCAAAACATAAATCATCAAAGCACAAAAATCAAATATATATATATATATATATATATATATATATATATATATAAGAGAAAAAGAGATTAAATACCACCAAAATTTTTCAAGAGTATCGAAAATATAAACTTTGCGCAGAGTGTATTCCAGGCGGTGCCTTGTTTAGTCTCTTAGATTGATTATCAAATCAAAATATCTATTTCCTCTCTAATTTATACAATTGGGGGTTCTCTGTACCAATAACTATTGCTTCTATCTAATTCCTTTTATTATAAGGAAAATGTGGGTTTAGGAGGTGAATAAGGAAAAATACATAGAATAATATATTTTTCAATTCATAAAAACAATTATCAAATGCCTTCATTGCAAGGGAAATGCAAAACTTGGTAGAAAATGAACATTCAACAATACCTGAACCTCCAATTGAAACATGCTCTCAAACAAAAATGGTATTATAATAGTATTAAGACTTTGATAACCATTAGGCTATGGGGTAGTAATATAGTCCTTCATCTATTCCAAGAATT
>CANXYC011564084.1:0-21377 GCA_948193065.1 Aleurites moluccanus | reverse complement strand
TCAAGTTTTGGTCCAAACACAACTCCATCCAAATGATTTTATTTCTATCAAATGACCACCAATTCATGTTAAACACATCAAATACACATCATTCAAGCCTTTAAACCTATTAAACATCAAAATATAACACCATTGTTCAAGCACCTCACATTCAGCCATTCTAGTTTTCCTTTCAAATGAATTTGTTTCCATCATTTAACCATTAATTCATATCATACACATCAAATATAACTCATTTGAACCAAAAGATTCATCAAAATATCACTTTGATTCATAGTTCTTCTTATTAGGATTTCATTCCAATTTTTGATTTTTCTTCCAACCAAAACATGTTTTGGATACCAATTAACATCAAAGAACAACTTAAGAACATAATTAAACCAAAAGAATGGTAAAATCAATCACTTACCAAAAGTTCTTAAAAAACTTCCAAGCTTTGATTCTTTGCTTTTTTCTTGTTTTTCCTTAGAATTTAAAGCTATATTTGTGTTTAGGATAATGGAATTAGTATGTTTTTATCAAAAAATGGAAGAAAACAACAAGCTTTGGTGTTGTTCAAGGTTGGCCGAAACTTAGTAATGGAGGAGAGAAAAAATTTGGTTGGTGAATTTGGTAAGGAAGATGAAGAGGTGGAGAAAAATCAACCAAATATCAAAGGCATGATCAAATACATTGAGCTTATGATAGAAATGGTGAAATCTAGCCATCCAACCATCCATTTCTTCATCTTTTCATCCAATGGTTTGATTTAGGTAAGCCTAAAATGATACCATAAGCTTGCATACACTATATAAGTCCACATTTCAAAGGAAAAGACTAAATTGCCCTTAGTTCAAATGAAATCCCTAAACTGAGCAGCTTTGCCCGAATTATTTTCTACCGGGTTTAATTCTCCAACAAAACTTCAAATAAATATAATATCAACATTTTCATGTCCTAATATTTTTTTCTACCTTCAAATATCATGTTAATTTCCCTAAAACTCGAAGGGGTGTGAAATGACCATTTTGCCCTCAGTTCACCAAAAATTCAATTTTTCCCGATTTCTTCCTAACAGCCTTTAAACCACTTTTACACGTATAATACTTCCTAAAACATGCATATATATTCTATTCAAGTATAAACATGCAATAATATACAACTTCCAAACAAAGGACAAATCTCCTATGTTTGCCCTTTATGGTTCAGGTTCTAAGCTTTAACTGAAGTGTTACATTCTATCCCCCTACAATTAAATTCGTCCTCGAATTTACTTTAATGCAATAAGGTAGAATAGAAACCTGACTCATGAAATAAGATGGGGTATTTGTACCTAATCTCAGCCTCACTCTCTTAAGTACATTCCTCTACTGTCCTATTTCTCCATAAGACTTTAACCATAGGAATGCTTTTGTTGCGAAGCTGTCTAGTTTGCTGATCAACTATTTCAATTGGTACCTCCTCATAAGCCAAATCTTCATTTACCTCTACGTCCTGTAGCTGAAGAATATGGGATGGATCTAATACATATTTCCTCAACATAAAAATATGAAAAATTGGATGCACATGTCCCATATTTGGAGGTAGTGCCAATCTGTAGGACACATTTCCTACCCTGTCTAGAATCTCGAAAGGACCAATATACCTAGGTGACAATTTTCCTTTCTTCCCAAATCTCATAACTCCCTACATTGGAGGAATTTTTAGGAACACATGGTCACCTACACTAAATTGCACATCCTTTCTCTTTGGATCAACATAACTCTTTTATCTACTGAAAGCAGTCTTAATTCTTTTCTTAATCATGGGCACTTTTTCTATTGTCTTTCTAATCAAATCAGGGCCCTCAAACTGCTTTTCCCCAGGTTCCACCCAACATATATGAGATCTGCACTTTCTTCCATACAATGCTTCATATGGTGCCATATCAATAGTGGAGTGGTAACTGTTGTTATAAGCAAATTCTATTAGTGGCATATAATGATCCCAGCTGCCCTTATAGTTGATCACGCAGAGTCTCAACATATCTTTTAAAGTCTGAATAGTCCTCTCTGTCTAACCATTTGTCTGTGGATGAAATACAATACTGAAATGTAGCTTAGTACCGAAAGCCTTCTGAAATTTCTACCAAAATCTAGAAGTAAACTGAGTACCCCTATCAGAGATAATCACTAATGGAACACCATACAGTCTAACAATCTTATCAATATATAGTTAGGCATACTAAGCTGATTTATAGGTGGTCTTTACTTCCAGAAAATGAGATGATTTTGTCAACCGATCCACTATCACCCAAATAAAATCATAGCCTCTCTGTGTCTTTGGAAATCCAACCACAAAATCCATGGTTACCTATTCCCATTTCCATTCTGGTAGTTGAATCTCGTGAACTAAACCAGATGGCTTCTGATGTTCTACCTTAACCTGCTGACAGGCTAAACAAGTAGACACAAACTTAGCTATGTCCCCTTTCATATTAGGCCACCAATAATGCTTCTTCAAATCATGATACATCTTTGTCACTCCAGGATGAATAGTGTATGGAGCATAATGGATCTCCTCCATAATCTGCCTTCTTAACCCATCATAGTAAAGTACACACAACTTGTCATTACATTTCAATACATTGTCCTTAACTATAAATTCAGGAGCCTTACCTTTACTAACTAACTCCATAATCTTTATTAACAGTGAATCTTTGCTCTAGGAATTCTTTATTTTATCCAATAACAATAGTTTAACCTGAAATTGTGCTATTAGCACTTGTTCCTGCCCCTGTAATTCAAAATCCAGAGTTAATTCCATTGCTACCAATTCCCTAAACTCCTGCACCAAAGGCTTTTTTATAACAGTCACATGTGCTAAACTACCCATAGATTTTCTACTAAGTGCATCTGCTACTACATTAGCCTTTCCTGTGTGATATAAAATCTGACAATCATAATCTTTTAACAATTCAACCCATCGCCTCTGTCTCAAATTCAATTCTTTTTGCTGTAGTAGATACTAAAAACTCTTACTATCTGTATATATTTCACATTTCACTCTATAAAGATAATGTCTCCAAATCTTCAAAGCAAAGATCACTGCTGCCATCTCCAAATCATGGGTAGGATAATACACTTCATGTTTCTTCAACTGTCATAAAGCATAAGCAATTACTTTCCTATCCTGCATCAGCACACATCCCAAGCCAACTCTAGATGCATCACAGTATATGGCAAATGTACCAGTCTCTGTAGGAAGTGTCAACACTAGAGCATTAGTCAAACAAGTCTTAAGAGTTTGAAAACTTTTCTCACAATTTTCACTCCAATGAAATTTCTCCTGTTTCTGAGTCAACCTGGTTAATGGAGCAACTATCTTTGAAAAATCTTTAACAAATCTTCGGTAATATCCAACTAATCCCACAAAATTCCTCATCTCAGTCACTGTAGTGGGTCATGGCCAATTAGCTACTGCTTTCACCTTCTGAGGATCAATTTTGATGCCATTTTTACTAATAACATGTCCCAGAAATGTTACCTTAGTTAACTAAAAATCACACTTAGAAAACTTGGCATATAACTGATGTTCCCTTAAAATCTGCAATGTGATCCTAAGATGCTCTTCATGTTCCTCCTTACTCCTAGAATGAATAAGAATATCATCAATGAAGATAATGACAAACTTATCCAAATAAATCTTAAACACTCTGTTCATCATATTCATAAAAGCTGCAGATGTATTAGTCAACCCAAATGGTAACACCAAGAATTCATAATGTCCATATCTGGTTCTGAAAGCAGTCTTTGAAATATGCTCCTTCTTAATCTTCAATTGATGGTACCCTGATCTCAAATCAATCTTGGAGAAATAACTGGCTCCCTGTAACTGATCAAACAGATCATCTATTTTGGGCAAAGGATACCTATTCTTCACTGTCACCTTATTCAACTGTCTGTAGTTAATGCACATCCTCAGTGTCCCATCTTTTTTCTTTACAAATAACACTGGAGCTCCCCAAGCTGAACTACTAGGTCTGATAAATCCCTTGTCAAGCAGTTCCTGTAACTGTACTTTCAACTCCTTTAATTCTGGTGGTGCTATTTTGTATGGAGGAATGGATATCGGATCTGTACCAGGATACACTTCAATCTCAAATTCTATCTCCCTTTCTGGTGGCAATCCCGAAAGATCTGCAGGAATCTGAAAACTCCTGTACTACTGGAATATGTTCCAACTCCTTAGGTACCTTTGTAGTATCCACTACTGATGCCAAATAAGCAATGCACCCTTTCCTTAATAATCTTTGTGCTTGAATAGCTGAGATAAGCCCTAATATCTTCTTATTTTTCTCTCCCTGAAAAATAAACTTTTCCTGCCCATCCAATCTAAATTCTACTTGTTTCAAAGAACAGTCAATAATGGCTCTATATGTAGTTAACCAGTCCATACCCAATATCACATCAAACTCCAGTACTAGTAACTCAATCAAGTCTGTAAGTAACTCTCTATCAGCTATCCTCACAGGACAATTTCTATATCTATAACCCACAACTACATTTTCTCCCAATGGTGTAGCTACCTCTAATGGCATCAATAAAGGTTCCCTAGCTAACCCCATTTTCCTAACAAACACAGAAGTCACAAAAGAGTGTGTGGCACCAGAATCAAACAATGTGTATGCCTCAATATCATAAATAGGAACCATACCTACTACAGTGTTATGTAATCCCTAGGCCTGCTATGGGGTCATGGCAAATACTCTCTCCTGACCTCGCCTTGCTGGTGGCTGTGCTATTGGCTGACCCTGTCCTGTAGGTCTACCTCTACCAGCTCCTCCTCTACTCATCTGTATAGTAGGCTGAGATACTACTGAACCATCTTGTTGTGGAACTCTCATAGGACACTCCCTTAAATAATGGCCAAACTGCCCATATTTAAAACATGTCACTGCTCTGGCCCTACATTCACCAGCATGTCTCTTTCCATAGTGCTCACATGGAGGTATCTTTAGAATCTGCTGTGCTGGTCTGTTGGATCCTCTAGAATATGCTGGGGTAGGTGGTCTTATCCTACCTCCTCTAGAAACATCCCTCCTCTGACTCTATACTGAGGGTGTTTGAAACTGCCTCTGAGTAGGCCTAACCATACCAGTCTAAGATGATCCCTCTCCATATATAGGGAACTCTCCCCCTCTGCTCCTCTTTCTTATGTCTTTCTCTGATCTTTCCTCTTTATACTTAATGTCCATATGTGCAGCTGCATCAATAATCTGTCCCAGAGAAGTATACTGTCTAGCTAACAGTATGTTATGCAATGAAGCATGCAAACCTTTCCTGAAATGACCAATCAAATATGCCTTTATAGGTGCTATCTGCCTGACATATTTTCCCAGTCTCCTGAACTCTCTAGCATAATCAGTGACACTAAGATTCCCCTGTTTTAGCTATTCAAATCTCATAATATTTCTGTCCTTGATTCCTGCCAGTATAAATTCATCCATTAACTTCTGTTTAAATTCTTCCCAGGTAATCGAGTCATTACCATGAATGTTAGCATCAATGTACTCATCAAACCATACAGAAGCATCCCCCACAAATAGTAAACCCACCAGCTCAATAATCCTGTGTAACACCTCAACCTAATCTGGACCTAATCCTTAAAGAAAACTTTAGGGGGGAGATTTTTCTTTTCTTTTGAATGTGTTATTATTGTGCATTATTGTATGAAATTGATAGTTATGCATGTTATTTGAATGGATTTTATACATAGAAGTGGTATAGAGGTTGTTAGGACTTAATCGAAATTTTTTGAGTTTTTGATGAACTGGGGGCAAAATGGTCATTTTTTGCCCGTCAAATTTTAATGGATTTATGTCATATTTGGAGGTGGAAAAGAATTTAAAGACTTGAAAATGACATTATTTAATTTATTTGAGTACTAGTTATAGAAATAAACCCGGTTGAAAAATAGTTCTCGGCAAGTTGTGCAATTTCGGTGCTTCGGTTGCACTAGGGGTATTTTGGTCTTTTCCTTCATAATATGGAGTTATAGAGTGTGTGCAACCTTAAGGTATTAGTATAGACTTGATTAAATCTAACCGTTGGATCAAATGATGAAGAATTGGATGTTAGATGAATAGGTTGCAAAATTGCAATCATAAGCTCAAAGTATAGGATTTTTGCCATTGGTTTTGGATTTGGTGTGTTAAATGTATATGTTATCCATCTTAGTTGACTTTGGATGAACCAATAGTATGAAAGTAAGAAGAATGGATGGTTGGATGACTAGGTTTCACCAAAATTACTATGAAACCAAAACCATTGGATCACATCTTTAGTATTTGGATAAATTTCTCCCACCACACCATTTTGTCTTCTTCTTCCTTAAGAAATTTTAGCCAAAAACTCCATTGTTGTTGCAAGTGCGGTTCGGCCATCACCCATCCATCCCATTTCTTATTTTTTTCTTTATATTTTTGATAGAATTAGGTATAATCCACCATCCTAAACACTAATCTAGCCTTAGATTTCAAAGAAAAATCCATTAAGGCAACCAAATAATTTAAAGAAGCTTTTAAAGAAATCTTTGTAAGTTGTTAGTTTTGAGATTCTATTAGTTCAATAATGTTTATATGATGTTCCTTGTTAATATTTATGGATTAGAATTCATTTTGCATGGTTAGAATTCAAAGGAATAAGTTGAAACCCTTATAGGAAGAACATTAGATCAAAATATGATTTTGGTGAATTAATTGCTTCTAATGTTGTTCATTTGATGTGTATGATATGAATTTGTGGTTGAATGATGGAAATAATCTCATTTGGTTAGATAATTAGAAGTAGCCGAATCCTTTAGGGTTAGGGTTTGGATTTGTGCATTTTTGTTTTAAGTGTTTAAATGATAGAATGAGACATATTTGATGTGTATTTAGTGAATTAATGATTAGATGTTAGAAAAGAATCCATTTGGAAGGTGTTGATGTTTTGGCCGAATAGGAGGAGTGAGAATGGAGAAGTGTATTTTGATGTTAGATAGGTTTAAATACCTAAATGTGGTTCATTAGATGTCTATATATGTTAATGGATGAGATAGCATTGATAAATGGATGAATGGATTGAGTTTTGCTTAAATTGGTTAAGATTTAGTTTGCTAGTTTAATGTGTTGGACTAATGTGTTTGGTTAAGCTAAGTTTGATTATGAATAAGTATGGAAAATGATAGCAATGTATAGGTTTAAATGTGTATAGAATGTATATTTTGAGTACTTTGAAGGTAATAGTGAAAATTGCTTATGTTTGATGTAAAGTGTGTTTAGTAGTAAATGCAATGTATGTTTTGTGTATTTGATGCATTTTTATGTAATTGATGTGTTTTGTAATGATTTTATAGCTTATCGGAGTGTTATGTATGGTAATAGGTGAACCGTCAAAAACTCTCGATTGGAGTGTTGAACGGCGAGCTGAATAGGGCTCAGAGGCCTTGATTTGAGGAAGCATAGTGGAATTGTGTTTGAGGTGAGTCCTTTTGTATAATTATGCATGATTTGCATCATTTATATTATATTATATTATTTGAATTATAAAAATGAAGTTAAGTGTCAATTGATTCGTAAATAAACTCACCGAAATTACCTAAACTGTCCTAAACTTTGACAGGCCATAAAATGAAAACCAGAAAGCCAATTGGGCCACCACTTGGCCCAATCATCTAGTCCCGATCTAAACTTCGAAATGGCATCTCATGGTCTACCTAATTCATTCGATAACACAGTTAACCAGAAATTACCTAAAAATCCCAAAACGGACCCGTAATTTGGTAGCCAGTTGAGGCAGCGCAACTGGGCCCCGCCGGGCCAATTTTTGACATTTTCCAATTTTGTTACATTATTCTTCATATATGTATATATGATTATTCTACAGCTATATGAGGTATAAATATGCTTTATTTACTGTTTTATGTATGCACACTCATATGATACTTAAACAGAGCTATTGCGATGGTATAACGGGTAAAAATCATCGACTGTGTGCACAATGTGTTTATGGGACCCTTACTAGAGAGGGATGTTTTATTTTCTAGTCGTAAGGAAAATATCCTTTACGAGAGTCATGTAATTATGAGACCCCTACTAGAGAGGGACGTTGTATTCCCTAGTGCACTTTATGATAGTGCTGAGTGTTGAAGTCCAAAAAGTAACCCAATCCTGTTATATCATATGTGTGCTATCTTAAACATTGAATACTTAAATGATTATTATATTGATATTTATACAGGTATTTGCTATTTATTATTGAATTCTTTAGGCCATATATGGGCATTTACATTTCTTTGAGCATTTACTGCATCTTTATACATTTGGATTCATTGAGTAATTTTATACTCATCTTCTAGTGTTTTAAATTTTTCAGGTTTTCGGTGAGGCACGTTTTCCATTGGCATATTCTACTTCTGCCTTGGAGATTGTTAGTGAGCATGTATATATCAAACTCCAAAAGATTATGTAAATAATGTATAGAATAGTAGTTCATGGTAATGTAGTTTAGGAAGTGACATGTAGATATAAGTATAAGCTTGCATCTATATAGTTTGCATGTTAATGATATTTTGGTTGTACATATTATGCTATGTATGGAAATTTTTGAATGCATAGATATATGTTATATTGAATTATTGTTGGAGATCCAGAGGGATCCTTGGATTAGAATTGATTGTGGATGATAATAGAAGTTTTGTGTGCTTGTTTTGTTTTTTGGGCATAGTCTTATTATAGATGAGATGCTATCGAATTTTCTTCAGCATTTTTAAGTTAATTAAGCTATATTTGTTTATTGCATGCTGTATAGATAGTTATTTGGGTTCTTCGTGATATTGGTCGCTTATGCAACACCCGTATCCTAGGACTGTTGCGACTCCCCGGTTGGGTCGTGACATAGTCACTCCTTTATATAGGCACCAAAGCTGCACTTCATCACATAGAAGGTTTTCCAACAATCACTTAGATTTTCTAGAACAGACTTAGGCTTCTAATAAATTGCATGGATCAGACTCAGGACTGCTCACTTCATTCAAAACACTCAGATTTTGTTTCCTGTGTTCACTGTCATCAAAATAACCTTACAGACAAGGTGATTCTGATGAGAGGCATATGTGAACTCGTATTTCAACACCTTTGGATAGGGGTACACCATAAATTAGAAGTTGGGACCCCCTGGGAAGCAAAGTAGGCCCAAAATGGGTCGAAAAATTAGAAGAACTAGCTCGCAGAAGAGCTATGCGGCACCACAGAAGAGATTCGCAGAGAACTCTAGGTATAACAGAGGGGCTCTACAGCACCGCAGAACTAGACTCGTCCAAAATCCATCTTTTCACCCTAAAATCCCACATCAGAACTTTATGATCTATTCCTTCACCTCCCAGTCTATAAATAGAGCCCTCTATCCCAACTTTGAAGGGAACCTTAAATATTAGTTGATGGTTATCCTATTATTTACTCTTATACTCCTCCTTTGTAAAGCATTCTTAAAGCTATACCTACCTTGGTTTGCCCGATTTAATCCCCATTGAGATTTCGAATTGGTACTTAGTTTGTTTTTATAATTTTGAGTTATCTTAGTTTGTTAGAACCGAGATTAGTTCAATTGAAGGTAGTTTGGAGTTAACATAAGAAGGAGGATATCTTAGCATTGAGAAAAGTGAAACTTCGATCCGACAAGTCTCTCTATCCGCCCTCCATTCCAAGTCAAGAAGACGCAAGGTAAAGCACTTAACTCTTTCTCTTGTTCTTTCAATTCGTTAAAGCATCGAATAAACAGAACATGATAAATTGGGCGAAATAATCTGACCAATTTCTTTGCAAAAAGGAAGAACTGTATGAGTTTTGATTCCCGTTTAAAAGGATACACAAGCCTGCTTATTTTAAAAGCATCAAATCCAAATAAATAACAACTCTTCCTTTTCCATTTCTTTATTTTTAGTTTTTATTTGCTCTTTCTCTTTCTTATTTTGGGGAATGTGTGATTTTCCTAGAATCCCGTAAGGGCTAGATAAAATATCCCCTATATTTGGTTTTATTTGTAATTAATTATTTACTTTTTGCCTTTTTATTTTATTTATTACTTATTCTTTATGTTTATTCTATTTTAATGGCCATTTCATTCAATCATGCAATTATATTGTCATTGTTCATGATTTTTTTTTTAAGTTATCTTAATATTAATAAGCCAAATAACTTTTTGTTAAATAAACTGAAAATCTAGTCCCTGAATCCTTTTTGGTTTCAAAGACTAGTATATTTTTCCTTTGGGATAAATAAATTGGAGTGAAATTATGAGTTTTTTCCTTAAATTTTCCTAATTAAAAATAAATTAAGGTGGCGGCTCCCAAAAACTAAATTTTCAAAATAAAAAGTAAGCGATAGCCGCTTCAATTGTGAGATCTAACCCGAATGAGCATTCTGATTCGTAACGGACCGAATCAGTGCTCGGGCGAGGCCTCATAGTATACAAAGGCTTGATGATTATCTCTTAACCTCAATTCCTTTCATAGTCTTTAGTATTTTAAACTCAAAATACAAAACAAAGAAAATCTTTTAAAGAAGAGGAGATAATAGAAACTTGAGAACAAAATGAAATAAATTCATTTTCACACCAAAGCTTGCATGGCCGGCCAACACATAACCATTCACATATATTTCATTTGCTTTTCACTTAATTCTTTACATATTAACACCTCATCTTCCACTAACTATTTAGTGGTTAATAGTGAAACATTTGTTAAGTGTTACTTAATACTTGTCAAATGATCAAGACATGTGTCACAACACGAAGAAGTAATTAGTGAGATGGAAGTGGTTTATCATGCCATGTGTCATCACATAACACTAACTAAAAGCCACTTTAGGGTTTAGTATCTTTAAATCAATTTAGAGATTTTCATAAGCCGAAATGTCAATTTAGAGATTAGTAACCCGAAATCCATTTTAGGGATTAAGGATTTCTCAAACCCAAACCTTAAATCATTAATTTTATTTTCATACCAAATATTATTTAAAATTTTCAATTTAGTCCTTTCACCAATTTATAATAAATATAAATTAGGATAAATTGACGAACCTAATATTATGGATTGAGCATCAGGACATGCTAGGGACCTGATCTATCCAATTATTTTAATTAATTAATCAAAATAATATCAATCAAAATATACAACATCTCCATTTTGGTGACTTTTTAGGTTCATATCTAATTAGCAATGAGATATGACACTACTAAAATTTCTTGCGAAATACTTTTCTCTAACAATCGAAAATCTCCATTTAACCGATCGAACCCATAAGTGACCCCTAGTATAAGATATTGTGACTATCTAATTAGAAATGAATGTCGAATGAGGTTAACATTCTATGAATCTTTAGGATCATGATTACATGCACTAAAATCCCTTTATTACAAAGTCCCGATTTTGGCTAGGATCATGGCAGAATGTTAAATCCTAATACTGAAACACTATGAATGCGTCATTTCGTTCTTTCCTCAATTAAATTAGATACTTTTTAGAAAGTGTCATTTGTAATAAATCTAAGATACCTCAACCAAGGATTTATAATTGAGAAGAACTTGACAATGTAGGACTGTAACCCAATTTACTTGGAGGAATAAATTCCATATCTGGTTGATCACATACTCACTATATAACCATCTAGAGCTACCACATACCCATATACTGGCACATGGATAGCTCGATATGAAAGCAATAGCAAACTCTAATCAATTACATTAGAGACAGTCATGTCCCCTCATATCAGAGAATTATATGTATAATCATGATTTGGATAGCGGTCGATTGACAAATAGTAAAATCCCATGTCAACCTCATCTAATGTTACTGTTCAACCATTTAAACTATGGATAAACATCCACATATTTGTCCTGTTTATCACAATCAAACAATTTGTGACTCACTGCTTCCATTTCATTAGTTACCAACTAACTGGAAGACAAAAAAATGTGATGGTCTATCTAGACTAATGCTACCAAACGAGGAGCTCTATGACCATAAACATATTTTAAGATCTTGTACTAGATAAAGTTGTCACACAATTCTCCAATATGAGAAAAGATTATCTATCAAGTATCTTAAGGATTAATATTCTAAATAAATGAAAGCATAAACACATTATACATCATCATAAATAAGAATATTATTTTATTGCCATATATATATATATATATATACACACACAATAGTAGCATTTCTTTAAAGCATACTACACTAACACTAACATTCATTGCATAATCATATGGATTGGTGACAATCCATATGATATTCTTTTCTATAATTTTGTATTTGAATGAATATTAGAAACCTATTATGGGCTTAAAATACTGATCCTTAGTAATTAAAATATGTTTAATGAATGTATTAGAATTGATATACAAAAGTTTAGAATTACATAAACAAAGGTCAAAATTGGCATGAACACATACTCACTTTAAAAGTAGCTGCTGTATGAACTTAATAAACATTTGAACTTAGTTTTTAATGTGTTTAAACCCCTGAAAAAAAAATTAATGAGTTTTAGGTAATTAGAGTTAAAGGGTATACCAAAATTGGACCTGTTTTGCATAAAAAGGGCCATGAAAGGTAAAGCTCCTAGGGGGCAAGGGTAGCTTGACCCTGCACACTAAGGCCGTATGGC
Source organism: Aleurites moluccanus (assembly GCA_948193065.1). Taxonomy (NCBI): domain Eukaryota; kingdom Viridiplantae; phylum Streptophyta; class Magnoliopsida; order Malpighiales; family Euphorbiaceae; genus Aleurites; species Aleurites moluccanus. The sequence goes on along the minus strand of CANXYC011564084.1, from coordinate 8,713 downwards.
CCTTACCTAGGATTGCTTAGCCTTAGAGCAGGGACACACAACTTTGTTCCTCTTTCCTTTTTGTTTTTATGAGTTTTCTTACTTCTTTGATGTTTCTTTTGTGCCTATAGGATACATATGATGTATAACATGATTTATATTATTATATGAGGATTTGCAATTAATTTAGAAGCATGTTTAGGTTAATACCACCAATTTTATACTATTTTTATATAATGGTTATTATATTGCTCAGTTTAAGTCTTAAACTTGAAAATTAATATGCTTAGTATTATGAAATGATAATGACATAATTAAATACTTGTTAAATAACCTTAACATGGATATTGTGACATGTTTAGCTATTGTTTTATGAATTGGTTTGACAAATAAAATGTTTTACCTTTGTCACATCCCCACTTTAAGAATGTGATTGTCCTAGGGCATAGGAAAGGTATAAGCCAACCTACACCTGTAGAACCCATGATTACTGATTTACAGAAAATTCGCCATAGTTTCCTTTGTATTTTGTATATGATTCCCAAGACAAAACCGACACTTTTACAAATACACAGCCTACAGAAAATATCACACTGCCAATAATTCTCCTTATACCCTAAATTTCAATTCATCAAATGCCATATATAGTACTTTTAAAATTTATACATTATTAATATGTAATATTTATTGTCATAATAATTCTTTTTAAGTAACATTATCATATATTTACAGATTAAAATGCAGTACTATTCACATATGACCATGAAGCTCTAGATTTTTTTAAAACACATAAAATGACATAGATATTATTGGTTCCCAGTCCGGAGGCAAAATGGATGGAACCACCCCTATCTATTCTGCTCCTGAAAAACAATAAACCACAGATCGAGTGAGAATAAATTCTTAGTGAATAATATATATACCATATCACTTATGAGGCCAAAGAAATAATTAAACTCACAAGGAAAATGAAAGATTACAAATATCAAATTAAGAATAAAATCACAATTAGATAACGAGTCATTAGGAAAAGGTAAGCAATTATAATTAATTGGTTGATTAAACAATATTAGGCTTGGTTACATTAATCAAGAAATAAATAAAAAAAGTGCAATTAGGCAATGGTAGTCAATAAAAAATCAATGTATCTCAATAATGACAGATTTACAAAATTCAATGAATAATATAGCAGAGGCTATAGTATGATAACATTCTTTTCATATCACTCATATGGTTGATCATATCATATGGCTAGGACCTTAACCTCTCTCAGCTAGGGTCCATATAAAAAGTTTCACTGTGCACAATGCTCAGTGAAATTGTTATCCTACTCCATTGAGTGAGTAGGACTGTCATTAATCATGTCAATTGATTCACAATGAAAGGAATCATAATGTAACCAAAGAATGGATCAATGTTCATTTAATAATGGATTAATGGATAGAATAATCAAATATCTTAATAAAGGCTTGGTTTTATTAATGAAACATTCAATGGGCTTCAAATAAAACAATTAAACATTAAAGAGTTAATCAATGAAATATTCGACCACATTTACAAATCTTATTCCAATGGCAATAATTTTCATTATAATGAAATCTAAGGTGCTTAAGGCACCTAAATGAAGAATTGAAAGCGATCAAGCAAAAATTTGAAAGAAATGACAAAGAATTGGAATAAAACATATTTGGCCAAAAGAAGGGAAATTTAACTAATTAGAGATTTCAACCAATCAAGATTTCAATTAATATAACAAAGGAAACATTGAACAATTATAAATAGTGGCATGGCATTTAAGGCTCCAATGAGGTTTAACCAACTATAAGTTCAAGTATGAAAATTTCAATAATTTTAATTGGATACAAAAAATAAGTAAAATAGTATATACATTACTCACCTTAATCACCAAAAATCAAAATGCTCCAATCTTCACTCAACAAAAGCAAAATGGAACTTCATCTTCCTTATCCTCATCCTTGGAAGCTATTAACATAAATTGATTTTAATATAATACTAATTTAACATCCAATTGAAGAATTCTATGTCAATTTTGAAAACCCCTTTGATGCCAAATTTTTAAGTTTTGGCATAACCTACTCAAATTCTCAAATTTCACATATATGGTTATATTTCCTAATTAAATCATTAATTCTACACTAATTACACCTAATAAGCATCTTAGCATCATCATTTTGAATTATAGATTATCAAATCAAAAAGTGATTTTACACAACTTTAAATCTTAAGTTTAAATCCATGATTCTATCACAAATCTTCAAATTAATTATTAATATATGAAATAGAACTCTTAAAATTAAATATAAAGCTTTAAAAATGAAATTATCTTATAAGATGAAGATTTCCAATTCTTAGTTCCCTATAACTTAAATCACCAAAACCAACCTTTATACAATCCTTAAACACCTATTTGAAGCTTGTAGAATCCTTTAGACTTGATGGAATTAAGTTTATATATAAGAAATAGGGAGAATTAAAAGAAAAAAATGGAAAATAAAAATAGAGAGAGGAAGGATGGATGTCTCATCCATGATTAATCAAAATAAAGAAGATGATATTTAATTTTTTTAGTTTTATAATATTTTCTAATACAATTTGACCAATAAAATAAATTGGTGAGAAAAGAAATTAAAAGGAAATCCAAAAATATACGTAATTCAACAAATGTGTCAATTACAAAATGAAAGGATTTAGAAAAATAAAATAAAAAATATGGTAGATATGATTCCAAATGGCCAACCTCCCATTTCAATTTTTGACAATTTTTTTTTTTTTACATATAAGAAATTAATTAATTTTTTCAAAATAATATTAAATGGATCCCACAATTTGACTATAATTATAATTATAATTTATCTTTAATTCTTTAATTTCTAATTCATTTCTGTTCTAAAAATTTCAATTTTCTCTATCTTAATTTCCTATAAATTTTCAATTTAATTCCATACATGAGCTCTAATCACATTTAACTTTGATTCAATTAATTTGGTAAATTGACTTTCCTAATTGAAATTCTCTTTTAGCTAATTCATTTTCCTATTAATAAAAAAAATTTCTAACTATGCGCACATTAATTCTATTGGTCAATTCTAGGGTATTACGCTCTACCCTCCAATAAAATTCGCCATCGAATTTTAAAATACACTAACCTCAAATATCAAAATAAGTGTGGATACTTTTACTGCATATCGGATTCGGTTTCCTACGTGCATTGCTCAACACCATGATTCTTCCACTGCACTATAACCATTGGTATCTTTTTGTTTCTAAGCTTTCGAACTTGCCTGTCAACAATCTTCTCAGGTACTTCTTCATATGATAGGTTCTCATCCACTTTAATCACTTGTGATGGAAGAACACGTGACAGATTTGGTAAGTACTTTCGTAACATGGAAACGTGAAAGACTGGATGTACGTGGCTTAGATTTGGTGGAAGAGCCAAGCGATAGGACACATTCTCCACTTTATCCAAAATCTCAAATGGTTCCAAGTATCTTGGTGACAATTTTCCCTTTTTACCAAATCTCATTACACCCTTCATTGGAGAAATCTTTAGGAACATGTGGTCACCAATAGAAAAATATACATCCTTTCGTTTTGGATTCGCGTAGCTTTTTCGAAGGCTGAATGCAGTTTTCATCCTTTTCTGAATCAATGGCACCCTCCGGAATCAAATCAGGGCCTTCCAAATACTTTTCCCTCAGTTCAATGCAACATACTGGTGATATGCATTTGCATACATATAAGGCCTCATACGGTGCCATACCAATAGTGCAATGATAACTATTATTATAAGCAAATTCCACTAAAGGTAGGTACTTACCTCAGCTGCCACCAAAATCCAAAACACTCAGCGGTAACATATCCTCTAAAGTTTAGATAGTCCGCTCAGATTGCCCATCTGTCTATGGATGAAAGGTTGTACTAAAATTCAGTTGAGTACCCAATGCCTCATGAAATTTCTACCAGAACCTGGATGTAAATTGTGTATCTCTATCTGAAATGATGGTTATTTATACCTTGTGCAGCAGCATAATCTTAGCAATATACAACTGGGTATACTGTGCTGTCGTATAGGTGGATTTCACTTCCAAAAAATGGACAGACTTACTAAGTTGATCAATTATCACCCAAATGGAATCATACCCCTGAGAAGTCTGAGGCAAACTAATAACAAAATCTATAGTCACCTGCTCCTATTTTCACTATGGTAGCTCAATTTCCTATAATAAACTCGATGGTTTATGATATTCAAATTTGACATGTTGACAAGATAAATATTTTGAAACATATTCTTCTATTTGCTTTTTCATCCCGGGCTATCAGTACACATCTTTCACATCATGATACATTTTAGTAGTTCCAGGATATATACTATAAGGTGTATAATGGAATTCCTTCAAAATTCTCTCATGAATTACATCCACATTTGGAACACATAACCGATTACCCGGTTTTAACACACTATCATCTACCCGAAATTCTAAATTCTTCCTTTCTTGAACATCTTCTTTTAATTTCAATATTTAGGGATCCTGATCCTGTAAGGCTCTAATCTCATCAATCAACATATGTCTCACCTGAAAATGAGCAATCAATACTAAAGAATCTGATATATGCAGTTGAACACCCATATCAAATAAATCTTTTAATCCCTTCATAATCGACCTTCTGTGAACTGTCGCATGTGATAGACTACCCATGGATTTGCGGATCATTACATCTACTACAACATTTGCTTTCCCCGGATGGTAAAAAATTCGACAATCATAGTCTTTCACCAGTTCCATCCACCTCCTCTACTGCAAATTCAAATCCTTTTGCTGAAGAATGTACTGAAGACTTTTTTTATTGGTGTAGATTTCATAATTTTCACCATACAAATAATGTCTCTAGATTTTCAAAGCAAATACCATAGCTGCCATCTCCAAATCATGAGTGGAATAATTCAATTCATACTTCTTTAACTGTTGGGAGGCATAAGTAATTACCTTCCTATTTTGCATCATAACACAACCTAATCCTACTCGATAAGCATCACAATAAACTGAAAATCCACCTGATCCAAAAGGTAATGCAAGTACTAGAGCTATAGTGAAACATGTCTTGAGTTTCTGAAAACTCTCTTCACAAGCATCATCCCACTGAAATTTAACTTATTTCCTCGTTAACTTGGTTATCTGTACAACAATTTTGGAGAAATTTTTGACAAATCTTTTGTAGTAACTAGCCATATCAAGAAAAATCCAGATCTCCATAACATTTGTAGGCCGAGGCCAATTAGTAACTACTTCCACTTTTTTTGGATACACCCTTATTCCATCTCTACTAATGACATGTCCTAGAAAACACATCTCTATAAGCCAAAATTCACACTTCAATAATTTAGCATACAATTCGTGTTCCCTCAATGTCTGTAATACAGTTCTCAGGTTCTCCTAATGTTCTTCTCGACTCTTTGAGTAAACAAGTATGTCATCTATAAATATAATAACAAACTTGTCCAAATAAAGTTTGAACACCCGATTCATTAGATCTATAAATGTAACAGGAGCATTAGTTAACCTAAATGGCAGCACCAAAAACTCATAAGACCATATCGGGTCTAGAAAGCCATTTTCAGTACATCCTCTTTCCGAATTCTCAACAGATGATATCTCGATTGAAGGTCAATTTTAGAAAAGTGACTTGCCCCCCTGCAATTGATTGTCAAGATCTACTTTTGGGCCGCGACGGTCCTAGGGCACGGGTAGACTTAAGGTCACTGGAAACCCGTAGAACCCATAAACAGTCCATTTATCAATCATTCAATCAATATTAATTCATTAATCAATACTTAAATCTCATTTATTTCTTATAAATTTTACAAAAAATTTGCCAGAGTTTCCTTTGTAATTTTAATCCTATTCTAGATCCAAAATCGGGTCTTTCGTAAATTACACAGCCTGCACTAAAAATTATTTTTACACTCCTAATAATTTGCCATCCTTATACCCTCAACTTCACAGATTAATAATTACACATGGCACTTCTAAATCTCTTTTAAAACATGTAAATATTATTTTTGCATTTTCAGTATCACTGTCTCTATCACTTCACTGTCATTGTTATTTTCAATCATTATACATTACACATTACACTTTTTTTTTAATGCCACTGAATTGTCAATTATTTCAATGTTTATACATCATTATAGTACTCAATTATCTAATTATACATAATACCATGGAGCTCTATGAGTTGAGACTTATAACCTTTAGAGAATAATATTCTACTTCGATGTATTTGACATCCCAAGTCGGAAAAGAAATTGACTTGGAATCAGCTTCCTCTTATCTCAACCCTGTAAAAATTATAAACCACTATTTTTGGTGAGTATAAAATACTCAGTGAGCATGAATACATCATTATATATGAGATATAAGCATATGGTAATAAAAATATCAATAGTAAGCAATGAGATATAAGTTTGGAATCAATGATCAGGTAAACAATACTCCTATCATGTAAATAAGACAAACAAAGGGCCATGAAATACATAGACTATGTGTAATCACATAATCAATCTCATATCATGTACATAAGGTTGATCAGGCCCTATGGCTAGGACAGTTAACCCTTTCTAGGTAAGGTATCACATGTAGTCAATGTGCACATTGCCGACAATATGTACCTACTACTCCGTCGGTGAGGCAGCTCTGTCAAATCTCATGTAAATAGGCCAATGGAAATCAATAACAATATCTAGTATTCATTAAGAACATTATGGTACAATGGCTTTCGATTGATACATATGGGTTTACTTGTCAATCAGTACACAAAAGGCATTTCAATATCAATAGCAATCAATGAATATGATAAATTTCAATCTTTAAGAGGATCAAAGAATAATCAATAATAACAAGTGATATTTAATCAAGAAGGAAACATGTTCATTGGGTCAATAAATCAAGGCATGAATATGATGTATACATTACTCATCTTGCTAATATCTTGAACATTTCCCTTTTCCTTTATCCTTGATTCTTTGCCTTATCTCTTATGGTACCCATCACATCTCTTATTCATTTTTGACTCTACATATCTAATTAATTTTCATTTAGATGCTATTTAATATAAACTTATATTACTTATACTTATATTAAAGAAAATTACTCAAATTTCCAAGTTACTAGGATTTTGCCTATAAAGAACCTTACTGGCAGCCTGTGTTTTATTACTCATATGTCTTTCTACACTTATCCAATTACTTCAATTCTTATTCCTAATTAAACTTAACATATAAGGTTCTAATATATCCAAATTTTACATTAAAATCTTTACTACATAATTTATGGTGTTAATTTAAACTTAGGCCTATAACCAGCCCAGCTACCCTGCATTCTGCCTGCAAATCCTATTTTGACAGATTCTGTTCTTTTACTAATAACTCAATCAATAATTAACCAATTACTGTAATTCCTTTTCCTATTGAAAATAAACACATAAAATTATAACATATTCAAATTTCAGAATTTTTGGATCACTGTACAATTATTAGTGAATTTTCAAAGTTAAATTATTGCCCTGAAATCTCTATCCAAACATACTCTATTTCTATGCCTATAATTAATTCTGTACTCATATAATTACAAAACCATTTTGCTATTTATGTAACATATAAATGAATTTTTTTTATTTTTAACACTTCCTCTAATTCAAACTTTATGGTCCTCAAATTAATAGAATTCTGTAACCTATGTTCTATTAAACAGTCATTCCGGGCAGTCTATACTTATGACCTAATATCTTATAAATCAAAATTCCAATTGTAAAAACCTTTTATATTATTATATATAAGACATAAATGAACACTTTTCATGTTTAACACATCTTCTAATTCTATCTCTATCATTATATACAATAAAAAAATAGTAGCATTTTCTATTAAACCTAATTCTAGGTCAGTCACAGTTTTTACTCAATAACTCTTCTCTCACTTCGAATTTTCCAAATTAATTTTACATACATATAATTAATATATTTATATACAACTTTTATATTTTAACCATCCTCAAATTCAGTCATTAAAATTTCGGAATATCAACTACAATTTACTACCTTAAAATAAAATTCAGAAACTATATTAACCCTAGCTCATTCTTTGCATTTTTAACTTAATTACCTCAATTATTTGCCAAATCAAGTCTTAGAACTCTTAAATAAAATTAAATAACTAAGTTTAGGAGGCTTTACCTTAAACTTGAATCATGGAATTCCTTCTCCTTTTTGTTCCACCAGAATAGCTTACATAATCTCCATCAATTCCTCTTCTTTCTCTCATTTCTTCCTATCAAATTTTGGTTGATTTTCTTTGGAATGGAATAGAAAATATTTTGGTGCTCTCTTCATTTAGGTGTTTAGCCACTCCCTCTCATTAATAGCCATTCTTCTTCTTTTTTTTTTTTCCATACACCAAAACCAACTTGATTTTAATGAAGAAAATGGAAAAGTCTAAATTTTGCCACATGTTAAATTCCTATTGGTATAAAAGAAAAATCACTTAATAATAAAAAAATAAATTTTTGAATCATCATGTAACACCTCAGCCTAGCTTTAATCTTTCTTTAATAGAGATCTTCGGGGGGAGAATTTTGTTTTCTTTATATTATGATGTTAATATGTATTTATGCATGGAATTGATATTTATGCATGTTATTTGAATTAGTTTTAGGCA
>CANXYC011563977.1:0-10093 GCA_948193065.1 Aleurites moluccanus | reverse complement strand
GTAGCTCGTGAGGGAGCTAGTAGAGAAGATCAAGCTTCTTGACTTGTTCATCCCAAGAAGCTTCCATTGTAATTCTTTTGATATGTAATTATGTATATTCATTGAATGGTATTATGATACAATATGTAATGGGAGTATTCTCTAGAGCTTCGTAGTTAGTCATTTGAGGATGATGATATTTTGATGTATGAATTGTTACCTTTTGGGTACTCTTGTTCCTTAGTGATGTGAGATGCATCTTTTTATCAGTAAGGAACAAGAGAAAGCTATGATATGATAATAGTAAAGATATGATGGATGCTTAACTAGATTTATAGTAATGATTATTGTATGATATTATATGATATTGGAATTGATATATGTGCATGAGATTCAAGATTTGTGAGTTCTACGGGTTTATGGTGGCCTTATGCCTACCCTTGCCCTAGGACCGTCGCACCATTGGAGTTAGAGTGTGACATAAAACAAAGGAGGTCTTGTGCTACATTTGCCCTCTTCAAATGTATATGATGTACCTTCCATAGAGATCATTTAGCTCTAAAAATCATATGATTTTAAGCAAATTAAAATACAAACTTTGATATCAATTTTTGTTCCAATGGCAACTAAGAGGGGGTGAATTGATTGTTAGACAAATTTAAAATATAATCACAAATTAAAATTTTTTAACAAAATAATTAAACTAATTATAACGGAAGCAAATATTCAATGCATATAAACCAATTCAACTTTTAATATTTATGTATGTATGAATGAGCAAAGCATATAGCAAAGTAACTAAAAAATAGTAATGTATGAGGAGTGTAGGGAAGAGAGAATCAAACATCAGATTTATAGTGGTTCGGCCAACTCCTTGCCTACATTTACTCCCCAAGCATCCCTTAAGATTTTTCACTTTCAATCAATCCTTTTACGAGTGTAAGATCAAATTCAAGTATTTTGACTCACACTTAAACCTTTACAAAGTGTTTTCACAAGGCTCATACTCAAATCTTACAAAGTGTTTCAACAAGATTCACACTCAAACCTTTATAATTAATCCCAACATGAGCAATAAAAGCTCATAAACAATTTATTTACTATTTCTATTCTCACTTAATAACCTAAAGAAGTATTTAGAAAGAGAAGAAGAACAACTACCCAATTTTCCAATAGATTCACCTCAATAAAATTTACAAATAAATGATACAACTAAGAAAATGATGTTGGAGATTTGTTTTTCACTTGTATAAGCTTAATAGATGTTGTTCTTAACCTAAAAACATTTCAAGAACTTGTATTTATAGTCCTAACTCAAAACTAGCCGTTACCCATATTATTGGGGTGTATCTTGGTCTTCTAATGGGTATATTTTTTTTCCAAATTTTTGTGACATTCACGGCTGCAAATTTTAATGTCGCGACTGTGACTTTCTTTGGTAGCAGCTACTACTTTAATATTTGCACCTGCAAATATTTCTCTGTTTTGAGGTTGAAGCTATACCTCTTTTTAAGCTTCTTAGTAACGGTTGCGGCTTTTTATTCGCACCTGCAACTCCTTTGTTGCTGCTGCAACTTTTACAATAATGACTGTGAATTCTTCATTCATTCATATCTTAAGCTAGACAACTCCAAATTGTACTCTTGTTTATTTTTATTTTTTTTTTGAAATTTTAAGATGTCATACAACTTTGTAGCTTATTCCAACTCCAAAATCATCCATCTTAATGCTTTAAAAAATGGAAATATTTTATTTCTCCAATTTGCAAAATAGTTTGAGTATGTTTCAATAATTCTTCAATTTCTCCTTCTGTAAAATTTGGAATCACTTTATTTTTTTTCCATATAAAATTAGAGATTTATAGCTTTAATCATGTAGAATGGTATATCCAAATTCTACTTATGAAATTTCTAGCAATGTTTTCAAATTGCCTCATCTGTTTTATCCTAGTCTGTCAGTTTAAGTATAATTCATTCAAAAATTTATATCTTTATTTTCTAATATCTAATACTCAATCTAATTTATGTTTTCAAAATTAGAAACCTTAGCTTTCCATCCATATATGGCTTGTTATCTGAATCAATCTACACGAAAGTATAACATTTGATTGAACTTGCTAATTCATTGGATTTATTAAACCTATGCTTTAACAATTATTATGATTTCTCATGCCTTGATCAACTCAAATAAATTTATTAGCATAATTAACACATTAATATGTTTTGTTATCATTTATTATTATCAACATCAACATCAAACACAATAAGTTTCAAAAATATTTAATCAATGTGGGACTCTTTCCCATATAATATTCTTAATAGTCCCCTCAAGTGGTAACTAGGCTAATACAACTTTTGTTAAATATAATTGACACTTGCAAATTTATGATATGAATTTGGTCAATACAGAATTTAAAGTCTGAGAAACACCCATATCAGGCAAAAAAATTGAAAGTCCGAGAATAATCCACACCGGACGAAGAAACAAATTTGAAATTCAAGGATAAACCCATATCGAATCAAAAATAGAATTGAGCCCAATTCGATTTATTAATATAATGGGAGGTGGTGCAAAAATCTATTAGGCTCTGATACCATATTAATACTCTCCATTCATATAAAATTAAAAATTTAATATGATATCAAATTAGATTTGACCCAATTTATTATTTTTCAATCTGAATGTCAAGTCCTAGCAAGTCTGGTGTTGCTGCTGCGTTTCAAATATTTAGTTAAAGTGACAATTGGATATCCACTCTCAATTATTACTTATGGGAGAGTATTAAAATACTCTCACATTGATTAGGAATAAAAAATACAAAAGTTTAATATATGGTGAGAGGCTATCACCTAATATGTTAGTTCTAATTTTTTAATAATGATAATATCCAATATTCTAATGCGTGTTGTGTATTTATTTATGTGTTTAATACTCTCAATTCATATAAGAATTAAAAATTTGACACAATTCAATATTTAAAATTAAAATTTTCAGCATTAAATTATTTTAAATTATTTAGTAATGTTTATTTTAAAATTTTAAATTAATTTAAAAATCACTTGAAATAATAAATCAGAATTTTTAATTTTAAAATTTGCATTGAGTTAAAATAAGTAATTAATTTTTTTAATATTTTTATAATTTAAAAATTATATTAATACTTAAATTTTCAATATTTTAATTTTAATTTTACCAAAAAGTACTATAATATGTCCAGAAATGTGAGGTTGTTATTTATCCGTAATTTTATTACTAACAGTAAATTTCAATAAGTCTAATTCAACATTAAAAATAGAAACTATTTTTAAAAAATAAATAATTAAACAGTTTTTTTTAATGATATTTTATATAAAATATAGTTGTAAAATAGTTATATTAAAAAAATATAAATAAAATAATACAAAAAATGAGTTAAATGAAAAAAAAAAATATTAATAAGTTAAAATTTCATTTTTTATTCACTTATTTTATTTTTAAATTTACTTTTTAATATTATCTAAATTTCTCGATTTTTAATGAATACGTTAGAAAAATTGATAATTAAATAGCTTCCATCCATTGAGGCAGATTACTGCATTTAGCCCAATTATTTGTTTATTCCACTAGAGAGGGGACTCGTGCAAGTTCTAAGATTAAACTACATTACATCGTTATAAGACAATTAAGTGGTTGAAAGATTACTTACGTTGTGTTTGATTTAACTCTATTAAAAAATTTATTTTATTTATAAATAAATTCTCATATTTAATATATTAAATAATAAATATAAAATTTATTTTAAATAAAATAAATATTATATTTGACATAATTTTAGAATTCATTTTAATATTTCACTTAATAAAAAATTTCCTTATAAATGTATTATTTATTTACTTATTTTTTTTAAATTTCATATTATATTAATAAAATATAATTATTTAAAATTTAATTTAATATTTATTAATAATATCTTTTTATATACACTATTTTTTAAAAATAAAATATAATTTTAGCCATAAATAATTAAATTTATTAAGAATTTTATACTTGTGAAAGAATTTGAAAAAAAAAATAATTATAGAGTATAAAGTAAAAAAAATATCATAAAAACTAAAAAGTTAAGATATAAATCAATATATATATATAAATAAATAAAAATAAAAAAGAAGAAAAATAAAATATGAAGGGTCAGGATACAAAAAATTACAGAAGTATTTAAAAAAAATATGGAGTCAAGCAAATATCCTAACTTATAAGCATGACCCACCTCTAATAAAAAAAAATTGATAAAAAATAAAATATAAATAAAAAATAAATGGTGTCAAACAAATAAAAGTGTCAAATTTATAACCGAACTATTTTTGTCTATCAAAATCTAAAGAGTTAAATATTAAAATTAATAAAAGTATTTTAGTCTTCTAAAATTTATTAATTTAAAATTATAAAATTCATTTGAAAATACTAACTATTTTAATAGGATTTGATTTAGTTATTTCTAATTACACAAATTTAATTATTTAAAATTCTAAATAAATTTTGAATTCAAAATAAACATTTGAATTTATAAACAAATTTCATAAAATTTTATAAAATTTATTTATATCAAATAAGGCATTAATAATATTATTAATAATTAATTAATTTATTATGATACTGAGAATGGATACTGAAATACTTATTTTGTTTGAGTTTTTAAATAAGAATTATCAATAATATTAATCATAATTTAATATTCAAATGAACATGTTATTTTTATATACACTTTCCATTTATTGTTAATTCTAACATAAAATATTAAATAATATTAAATTATTGTTGTTAAATGTAATACTTACCAGCACACCGAAATTTAATATAATAATATATATACATATTTTTTTAGACAAGTGACTCATTATCAATTCCCCTCTTTTTAATGTTAAAATATATATATATAATACAGTTTTTTTTTTTTTTAGTCAAATTGAAAAGAAAATTATTAAAAAAACAGAACTCATGTTTATTCTAAGAGCTGAATACAAATGGAATAGAACCAACAAAATAATCAAAGAAATAATGAGAATGGATGACTTTAATAAATTATGATAAGAATCAAAGCCCTTATGGCTTTTGTTTATTTGCTATGGTATATAAGTGCTTTCTAAATCACTGTCTCTAGATGGGAGATCAGATTTATATTTAAAACTCTTATTTTTGTTTATTATTATCAACTAATTCAAATTCGAGTAGAAAAAATTTATTTTAAAATGTATAAACTTTTTCGATATTTATTGCAGCATTTATAAATACTCGAATTTAAAATCATTACGGAAGAATATTTATTACCCAAATCAACTAAATATTGATATAAAATTCTTATTTAATACACTTGAATGATATTTGTTCTTCTGTTCAAAGTTTTCTAAATCTCGTGTTTAATAATTCAACTAAAAAAAATGACTGCTGAATTTTAATTTAATTAATAGTTGAAATATTTGAAATGAATTTATTGTTTTATTTTGAAAGGAAAAAAAAAAAGAGAGCAAGAAATCAAGTTTCATTGCTTGGTTATGAATTATGCAAATTCATAAGCAGCTTATATTATTATTTTTTATTGCATTACTATACTGTACACTTAATTTTTTACAATATTGGAGAAAATTATTATTTTTAGATTTTTTTAACCATATATTTTAAGTATTCACTTCATTATTATTTTTTTAAATTTTACTCGAAATGTAATTTAAACTTGCAATCTTACGATATTGAAAAAAATCAATTTTTTCTGCTTGACAACTCAGATTTTATAAAAATTTAATTTAAATAAATTTAATTTTATTGATGTTTAAATTTAAAATGAGATAATTTATAAAATTTAATTATTTTAATATACAAATAAAATTATCTCAAAATAAATTAAAATCATATTATTTCACAAGAATTCATTTTAATTAAACTTGTTTCACAGTCAAATTATATAAATATCATAAAGATCTGAATTCTAAATATTATATAAAAAATAACTACTCAATTTACTAAAACACAAATGTGCTAATATTTAAATATTAACTTTTTTATGGGAATAATTAAATATAAAAGTTAAAGTTTATAAATAAATAATAAATTTTGGAGGATTTTACAAGGTCATCAAATTAAGAAATTAAGTAAATAATAATGACAAAATCATATATAAATTCAGATGTGTTGAAAACATTTTTAGTAAAAAAAAATATTATTTTATAAAAAATTTATTTGATTTATTTAAATTATATTTTTTATATAAAATTAATTTTAGACTCGCTCAAAATTAATTTCTTTGACTTTGTTTTGATAAGGGATGTGGAAAGGAAGTGAATTGAACATAGTGATTCATTTGAAGTTGAAGGTCAAGACCGTGGCAGTGGCACTCGGTTTTGATGACCCATTTTAAACATACTATTCCTTGTCTACTTGAATTTCTATTTCTTCTTCTTCTTTGCAGTTTCTGAGTGGGCCATCTTTCACATCTCTCTCTCTCTCTTCAATTTTCATGTCCATGTATATAATTTTTCAAGTATTAAATCTTGAAAATCAAACTCTACTAATCACACTACAACAAAAACAAAGTCTATACCCACACATTTTGCGCCACGCTTCTATAAAGCGTGGGCATAATTTTTTTTATTTAATATGAAAGGCAAACGTCTCGTGTTCCAATTATTTTATTCAGAGATCCACTATAATGAATAGTTTTCAAACTCCACTCTAACTTTGAATCGATAAAAAAAAATAATTATAAGTCAAAGGGGTTCAACAAAAATTAAATTGAAAGTTGAATTAAAAATAATTAAATTAATAATAGATATTTTATGAGATAATTATTATTATTAATTTTTTATTTACACAAATAAAGTATAATATTATAAAAAAAATTAATATTAATAAAGATCAAACTCAAATAATTATAAATTAAATTTCAATTTTTTGAGATTAGAAGTTGAATGGCCAATAATATAAAAAAGAATAGTTATAAATGAGTTAATCTTATCAATAATTATTTTTAATAGTAAATAGAAAAATTATTATTAATAAGACTTGACTCTTGTTGCACCCACTCAAGCATTCTGGGACCTTATAATTGTATATATAAAAAATCATATCAATGTTTTTTTAACACAAAACAAAATGAAGTTAGGAAATTGATTTTGAATGGATGAATAAAAAAATTTCTATATAAAACTTAAATGGGTTATGAAAATTTTTCTAAATAAAAATTTTGAATTTGAATAAATCAAATAAAATTTTTTTTATAGTTAGAAATATTTTTGGAAATAGTTTCGTGACAAAAAATGGTAACAATTTTCAAGAAGCCTCCAATGAAATTACCTGCACGACTTTAATTTAGCATATGTTCATTTGAACATTAATTTTTGTCAACTGCTCAAGTTATGGTATTCATACTATTAATATTACAAACATTAAAAAAAAAAAAAAAAAAAAAAAAGGTCATATATAGAAAGTCAGACTCGGCATTTGAATTGCAGTCTTACCAACCTAAACTTAAAAACTTAATATTCACATTTGTTTAAATGATTAAGAAAAAAGAGCTTGTAAGTGTTTTGAAACCAAAATCGAGGACTTGAGTAGCTAGAGCTCGAGGGCCATGCCCATTTAGCACATGGATGAAGTTATTTTTTCATGAACTTTTGTTGTTTCAACCCATATAGATCGCTTATTTTTATCTCTTATCATATAATATGTAAAATAATATCTTTATTCATCATTTTATAATCTAATTATAATTTTAACCGTTAAATTACTAAATATTTTATAATTAATTTTAACCATACTTGTTAAAATTGGATCAAACTGATAAATCGAATAAAAAAATTAAGAAATGAACTAAGAATCGATTTAATCTGTCTCTAAAAATTGATTAAAAAATCGATAAACAGGCTAATTAATCGGTGAATCAGTCGAACCAGACTGATTTTTTTAATTCGAACGGATTAAATTTTTTTTAATTTTTTTATTTTTTATCAAAATAATTTTATTTTTATCAAGCAAAAACGGCGCCGATTTGAGTTAAAAGAAATTAAAAAAATTTCAGTAACTTTATTTTAATTTTACCTGACGCCAAAATCATTATTCTATTACATGTTATCCTATTGCGTTAGTAGATATTTTAGCAAATAAATGTCCATAACTTACTATACTTTTGATTTAATGTGATTGAATTGACACCATAAAAAATATAATCTTATATAAATTCTTGATTTAATCATAATTACATTATATTTATTTTCATCATATATATAATAAATGTCAAATTATATATAAATATATATGTATACCGATTTTTTTTTTATTTAATCGATTTGATTCCAATCGAACTTTTGATTTTCTGCCTTCCTCAGTTCTTTAACCGATCCGGTTTTGAAAATATTGATTCCAACCGTTAAATATAAAACTTTGGCCACAGATCGGAAAAATATTATTAAGACACCAAATTTTACAGGGATAAATTTTTTCATATATGAATTTTTAGTAATGGATTTTGTATGCTGCAAAAAATCAGTGAATAATATTATCTTACTACTGCAGCAATATCCAAAAAGGAGGGAGAAGAAAGAAATAAGAAGAAAGAAAAAAAAAAGGTGATGGTGGCACGCAATGGTGGCAAGTGATTGCTTGTAGATGGAGTGATAGTTGACATTCCAAAGGAGTGGGATAAACATGGAAGCTTAGAAAAACCAGAGAAGAGAAAACCTCCATATATCAAATTTTAATTCAAAGCCCATTGAAACTAAAACCACTTGTTGACCACAAAGTTGACATTTTTTATTTTGGTCACCTCTCCGTGTGCTTTGTAATGCAATGCAAATAAACACACACAAACACAAGGATGGTCAACAAAAACCCCATAGCAACAGCTTATTCACACTAGAAATCATTTAAAGTGCTGCTTCTCATTGAATTTTATGAACTTAACAAAGAAAAAGCAATATTAAAAAACAAGAAACAAGAGGAAAAGGGTCCCAAAGAAAAAAAGGAAAAGTAAAACACTAGCAAGTTGGGAGGCAACAGAAGTTTCATACATAGGTGGAGACTCATCTGGAATTCACACCAGTTTTGTAAAACCTAACCAAGTTATCCAAAACCACTAATAACTAAATAAACTAAAAAAGTAAAAAATAGGAAAGACTTCCTTTTGAAAATAAACTTTTGAAATATAAAAATTAAAAAAGAAAGGAAAAGACTTTCTCTTGTAGTTAAAAAAAATATATTATTTGAAATTGCATATATCTTCAATCGTTGTAGATCATGATCCTTTTTTTTTTTTTTTTTTTTTGTATCCGCAAACTCATTCATAAAAGTTATTTGTATGGTATTTTCTGTAAGATGTTGCAAAATCCAAACGTCTTACAATTCATGTGCAAATTTTTTGGGCCAACTTTGAGGATATACTAGACCAGTTTCAGCCCAATCCTTTTCCTATTCAAGCCTATATTACATCAACTCCAGGGCTCATTCAACAAGCAGAGTTGACCTGTCACGACCCGATTTTCCGGACCGCGACGGTCCTAGGGCACGGGAGATGTCAATGACGACCGGCACCCGTAGAACCCAGTACCATCACACAATCTATCAATCTCAATATATTATTTATTTATTAGTCAATTACCATCCATTATGCAATTCTGTTATTCATTCTGTTAACCTGTCCATTATTCTGTCACCATAATGCAATTGGCTGTCACAAGTATATATCATATATCATGCATCATATATATAATCAATATAGACCATCAATATCAGATATAAACAATATTCATCTCCTAGCTACCCAATACATACCCATGGAGCAGCTAAATCATAAACACCAATAATAATAATAATACAGTAATCCAAAATAAATATATACATCAGAAATCCGAAGCAGGAAATCTACAGAGAACATAAGACTAGATCCTGCTACCTACTCCTCTCCTGAAAGGGGGAAAAAACAAAAAAAAAAAATGAGTATAAATGATACTCAGTGAATTTACATGCATCCCAATAAATAATAGGCACAAAAAGGCAATGGTATAGGTTAAATGAAATACAGTAGACAATAAGAATATCAAAGTACAGTAAGGCTCAATAACAACAAATATGTTCAGTTATATATATATAT
>CANXYC011563883.1:0-10155 GCA_948193065.1 Aleurites moluccanus | reverse complement strand
TTCAAAAATGGTGGACGGTAATGGATTGTTCAAATGGAGAAGATGATATATTTAGCTAAGGGTTATATATGTCTATTGGTTTAAATTTTACCTATATTTACCATTTTGTCATTTTCAATTTAATTTCTATTTCATTTTCCCCTTTAATTATTTAAATACTTTTCTACATTTAATTTCTCCCCCATATATTTTTAATACACTATTTATAATGTCTATTTTAATGTTCATTAAGGTCACTTTGTCAAAAGAGTTACAATTATTTAATTAAAAATTAAATTCTATGCGATGCTTATAATTAAGTTTATTTAGAGCTTCTAACTAGAATTAATTATTTCATTACCTACTTCATTCAATTAAATTCTCAACTAAATTCTATAATTCCTTTTAATAGCTATATTTAATTGTCCTTGATTAATTTTGGTTTTTGATCTCTTGAAAATCTCGAAAAAAAAATTCTACTCAATTGACGGTCCATTCGGTTTTTCATAAATCTCTTTTAAACTCTCAATATTTCTTCTTAATTTCCTTTTATACTTGGGTGAGTTATTACAATAATTTTCTAGTATTACCTACCTACAGCTTGTCACATACCGACAATATTCTATAAATTTCACTATTACTTTTATACGATAATGTTTGCTTACAAAACTCTATGAATTAAGATCATCCTTTAAACCATCTTTTCTATGAACAAGGGAAAGTCCAATAATGTCCTTATCATATTATTATATCACTCTATGCTTATATCCTTTTAACACTAAACATACGACCAGATAATCCACTCAACCCATCTTGTTGAGGAACCAAATCACAATAACATCCATGCCATAACAACCGTATACTCGTCGACATCTATGGATGACACAAAATTTAAAGGCAAAAGATACTTAACAAGACGAAAAGGAATCCTATACTCTATATGTTACAAAGACTTAGTCCATCTAGAACTTCCATGACTCAGAACGTACCACAAGTCACAATATTTTTACTTTGATACCACCTTTGTCCCGACCCAATCCTATTGGGCACGTGATCGGCATTAGGGAACGAGAAAGCATAAGATTTTCGAAATCCGTAATAAGTCCAACTTACCATGAATGACAAAACTGCAATATGACAGTAGTAACTATCACAAGTAAGGGCTATGAGCCCACCTGTCAAACATAATCTCAATAATTTAACATTATCACTTAGCCACTTAGAGCTGATATCATGCACTTAACATCATCAACTAAAGAATTTATGCTTAATAGAGTAACAATAGAATTAAGACCATAATTTTAGCACTAAATATAACAATGCGGAGCTCTATAGATTTTAATACAATGAATATGAATTAATTACATAAGAAATAAAATAATTCCACTGTCTTAGTAATAGAAGGCATGAATACTCAACTCAAAAACTTAATTTCTTTATGCTCAACTTGGAACTTGAAAAAATATTTGAACAGAGGCGAACATTAGATTCAATGAGCTAGTATAAATTAATTTAACATGCAAATTATTTATTAATATACATGAAGTGTCATATTATACATATTCATCCATAAATATACATAACATTCATGATGAAAAATATCTGTGTAATCCAACTTCAAATATGTTTTCGTTTATCATAAATGGGGAGCCGACTCCCCCTCCTTTAGCTCTCTTAAAATCTAATTATGGGGCCACGGTGGCATTAACTCAAACTAGACATCTCTATACTCTCTTATCCATATAATATCATGTTAGAACAGTGAGAACATTCTCTAATCAGACAATCCCTGTAATAATATCGTCGTCATCATTATCATATCATATCATGTTATCTTGTTAACGTTTTATGTGTTAGTACAGTTTGATTCCACATCATTCTATTTTTCATCGCAACCTCATACATACATATCATTCAACATCATATAATATGTTATAAACATACATCATGATTCTATATCTAATACAATAATGATAGTTTATATACATGTATATTTACATTCATTTAATGCGTACATATCATGTTTAGATTTAGAATTAAATTAAAATATATCAACTCACAAACTTGACGACCATAAACCAGCTAACTCTCCTCAGAGCGCCTGAAATCTGATGGCTAGGAAACTCCTGAAACACCTTGACCAAAAAGATATACGAAGGACATTAGAACATAAATGATACAAATTAGTTTTAATAAATTTACAAAATAATTCCCAAGAGTTTGCTGAAATTTCGGCAGAACCTCCTCTAAAATTGAACATAACCCCCTGAAATAAAAATGATAACACTTTTAATAAATATCTCATAAATTGAGATCCAATATTATCAATCAATTGACCCCTCATGGGTCTCTAATTTAACAATAAATATTTACAATAAGCTTTGCATGCCTTAATTATTTGATCCAAATAAATAATTAATTACTTATAGCAATTAAATAAACATTCCAACTCAATTTCAATATTTAATTCACCAATACCGAAACACCAGAAATAATAATAATCGTGAATAACCTATTTACCGATACTTAATTTATTATATAACTATCACTTCGCCAATTAATTTATTTAATCGTAAATTTAATTATCTCCATCATCCAAAAATAATTTCGATAATTTATTCTTCTACTACTTCCCAATAACAATACCCAATTAATTCAATTATCTTAATCTCCAATAAATTATTTCACTAATTAAAATAATTATTCACTAAGCCCCGATAAATAACCACACTAAAATTAATATTTACATCTAATTATCTTAAAATATTTAAAATAATATCATCATAAAAATATTTTTCTTAATAATTTATTTATCAGATTTTAATAATTATCTAAATTTAATCTCTTTTATAAACTTATTTTAATTACATACTTTATTAAATTACTCCATAATAATTTAACTTTTTAGTATTTAAATTTCATAAATATCGTGCACATAATTTCTATAATAATTTCAAATCAATATAATAAATTTACTTTAATTTTTTCATCAAATAAAAATATAGTTATTAATTATTAATTATCTAAATATTTCAATATCAGTATAAATATTCAATCATTTTCATAAAATTATCTCTAAATAATTAATAAATAATTTAATAATAAATTTAAACCAACTTATTCAAAAATTATTGGGAATCTATGTGTATTCTATTTTTCAGTCCCTGATTGAAGAAAAAGAAATAATATCAAAAAGCTCTTGAAAAATGAAGTCCAAAAAAATTATAACCGCCGAAAAACTCCATCATAATTAGTTGGAATCAACCAAAAATTAGTTTGAACTCATTAAACTTTTTCGGTGAATATAGACTCTTCAGACGACAATGGACGGCGGGCTTCTATTGAAAGGATGACTGACGGCTGGGCTCTCCAGTGATATCGCGTGTGATCAAAATAGTGGTCGACGGCAATGATTTCCAATGATCCTTTCCTCTCTCTCTCGGTTGTGTTTTTTTCCCGTTCTCCGCGTATTTCATTTCTTTGTTTATATATATATACCGTTCTCCGCGTATTTCATTTCTTTGTTTATATATATATATATATATATGTTAAGAAGAAAAAGGGACAGAGATCCGAAATGGATTCCTCGTCCTTTTTTTTTTTTTATAATAATAATAATAATAATATAATATATAATTTAATAATATTATACCTTAAAAATCTAATGAATATTTTAGAAATATTCTTTCAAAAACAAATAATAATAATTTAATAATTTATAAATATATATATATATATATATATATAGTGTAATAATAATATTAAAATCTTAATTTAAATAAAATCACTAAATAATTTAAAATATTAAAATAATTAATTTAATAATTAATAAATAACTAATAATTTACAATAAAGTAATTGATTTAACTAACTAAATAAAAAATTTATAATTAAGTAATCTACAATTCATAGTAAAATAAAACAATACCAAAATTCATATTTAAAATTCAAATCTTAAAAATCTAATCAAAATTTTCTTTATTTTATGTAACAATAAAATATTATATAATCAAAATTTTTTTATATTCAATAAATATTATTAAAATACTATTACTCCTTGATAAAATAATATTTTAAAATTAATATAAAAATTTGGGTGTTATAAATAGTATTTTATTCGTGACAAGAGTTTTAAATTGTTATAAAATTTAAATTATTAGTTATTTTAATGATAATAGAAAAAATCTTGTGTAAAAATTTAAAAATTTTGTGGCAATTTAATATAAATCGTTATAAATTATAATCCATAAATTTGAATATTATGTTTATTATGACAAGTACATTATTGTAACTAAAATATTATATGTGAAAATATAATTATCGCACAAAATTATTAAGAATATATAACAAATTTAAAACTTATAATTTATTTATGACAAGAGTTTCAAGTTGTTATAAGATTTAAGTTATTAGTTACATTAGTGACTGATAGAAAAAATTTATAATAAAAATTTATAAATTTTGTAACCATTTAACATAAATAGTCACAAATTATAATTCATAAATTTGAATATTATATTTAATATGAAAATTATTTTATTATAATAAAATATTATTTATGACAAATATTATTGTCAAATAAAATTTTTTGAGAGTAGATGATAAATTTAAAACTTGTTACTCTAAAATTAATAAATAAAAAAAAAAAGTGACAATCACAAGTTGTCAAAAAATTTTGCAAGAAAATTTATTTTTCTTTTTTTTTTTTTGAGTTAAAAATGATAAATAACAGTTACAAATTAATTTTTATTTTTTTAGCCAATTCAATTAAAATTATATTTTTCTCATAAATAACTTATTAAAATTCATAAAAGTGAAAAAAAAATAGTTAATCTTTCATTTCTATTTTTTAATTTTTAATAGCCAAATAAATAAAATCCTAGCTTTCTTGACTCAGCCCACTTCCCCCTTTCTCCCTCCTTTTAACTTTTTTTTTTTTTTTTGGATTTTTGTTCGTTATCTTTTGTTGATAACTCCTTAATAAGGAGTTATTAAGGAGTTATCCTTATCCTACTACGTTGTTTTTTTTTTTTTTTAATACATAAATCACTTTTTAAAAGTATCGTTTCTATTTTATTTTTAAGAATTATATTTTTGATAATTAGTTAATATTTATTTTATCTTTTTTCTTTTTAAGAATAATCTAGTATTTTTTTTTTTATAAATATCTAATATATATCCATACATATTAAACATTGCATTAAATATTTCTAAAATGCATAAAAAGATTAAAAAAAAAAAGAGAGAAGAAACATTACGAAAATATTATTAAAGAGGTTTTAATTTGCTTTAGAAGAATTACAGAGTGAGATTCATTAATGGTAAATTTTAAAATTATTAATTCTTTATTGAATTTTATATAAACCTCAAAGAATAAATTTGATTTTTTTATAATTTTGTTTGAATATTGTTAATATAAAATATGGATTTGAGTTCTCGTATATCATTATTTTTTTCAGGTATAAAATTGCATGAGATTTTAGCTAATTTATCATTATAGATTAAGATTACCTGCAATGTATGATTTTAAATTTAAGTTATTTTTAATTTAATGATGTAAAGATTTGCAACGCAATTTAGATTTACATTATTCTTATCATCATCTTGTAACAATTTTTGGATTTTTTAAAGTTGTATATAGTAAAAAATTATTACTTTAATAATAATAAAGATCTCTATTTTTATTATGTCAATTAATATACACTAGTCATTGGTTCTCTTAGTACTATTAATTTTTCTTATATGCAAATTTAAAATACATAATGTATATACATGTTTATCTAATTTATAACAATTACATATATTCTTATATTTTAATAATGTGACACTAAATTTTGTTACGGTAATTGATTTAGGTGATAATTTTTATTTTTTGTGACAATAAATATTATCAACAATTATTATTTGTGTGACAACAGATTAATTTGTCATGGCATTTAATTTTGATTATTTATGTATTAACCTTGGTTACTTGTATATTTGTGATAATAAAATTGTATAAGTGACAGCTCATTCTTCTTTTATCATGATAATAATTGTTACTAATACTCTTTTATGTGATGATATAATTATTATCATTAATTTAATATTATTTATGATAATAAAAATTATCACAAATTACAATAACTTTTAGTCATAGAATTATTAGTTACAACTTCGAGACAATATTCTGTTGTCACTAAATATTTTTCTGTGACAAATTTTGAACATTTATGACAATTTTGATTGTAACAAAATAGATGATTTCTTGTAGTTTGAACTATAATGTTATGCCTATGCTATTAAATGATTGTTATTGGTATTGATAAGCCACTTGAGCTATAGATTGTTTATTGAATTTATTAAAAATCGATTGAATCTTAATTCAAGATGTGATAGAAAGTATGGATAATTACTGGACAGCGTGCATTAATAACTTAATTAATGGAGTATGAAACATTATTGGCTTCACTTAGGGGAGGCCCATTGAGCCCTAAGAGTATACTTTATGCAAACATATGTGAGATTGATTTGGGTGAGTTGTTGCTCTTCTATTGATTATTTATATAGATTTATTATGTCACTTCATATTGATTTGGTGCTATTTTTTTGAGAAACATATATATTATTGAATAAGAACTCCATTCCTTTGTTTTATTAAATATGTATGCATGTTTCATTCATTTTTTATTCTTTGATAAACCCAAAGCATCAATATATTTTTATAATTTATTGTGTTGAAAACTCATTTTTTTTTTTTTTTGTAGTTTTCAAATGCTAATGAATTTACTAATAGGATAAATAGAGTTTTTTCAGTTTTTTTTCCTTTCCAAAAAGCTTGAATATATATTTTCGAATCATTTTGAATTGTATATTGTATATTGTGGATGATACTATTAGTATCTCCGTAGTATGACTATTACATATATAGAAATGTATTAAGATATTATTGAAATTTTCTTTATTCCTTATAGATGATGGGTTATAATTGACTTTTGATCACTAAGGAATAAGTAAAATTTAATAAATAGGCATATTGATTAATTTTTGTATGAATTATATGAATTATACCGATAATTTTAGCATTGATATTTATGAATTTTTGATAATTTTAAGCTTACCCATTACACCATTAGAGTTGGGATATGACATATAATAAATCAAGTTTGATTCTAGAATTTTCTACTTAGGGTTTCCATGTATTCAATCTAAATAAAAATTATTTCTTGCATTAAATGTCATTAATGCTTTTCTATCTAACTCATTTATTATGATATAATCTTGAAAAAATAAAAATTCAAATAAAAATCAAAGGATTGAAGACTTATCGAAAATTTTTCCTCAAACTCATGCCAAACCTCTTCTAAAGAATAGAAGGAAATAAAGAATCTCAATTGAATATTTGAACTCCTCCTGAAATCTTGGGATTAATTTGAAAACAAGGAAGAAATTTAGTTGGATTTAGAAGATCTTGAGTGTCACATCCCAAAACCGAAGATATAATGGTCTTAGAATATGGGTTAACTTAAAATTACCAAAAACTCATAAAAACCCTAAACTGAGCTTGTGACAAATTGATAATAGTCTAAGATCTAATTTGACACAGCTTATAAAAATAGCTTTTCATATGAAGAAAATTTATTTTTCTAAAAGTGAAATTTCTAAAAGTAATTAACTGTATGTTTATGTTTGGTAAAATACAATTTAAAAACTGCCTATAAACTTATAAGGGTATTTTTATCTATTAATTTTTTAAAATTAGCTACACGTTTAATCTAAAATTCAGTTTTCTTGAAAAGCTCTAATTTCTAACTTATCAAAATAGTTGAATTTTTATCTATCTAGATAATTGCTTTTATTAATTTTGATATTTACCAAACACTATAAATTGAGTTAAAATCAGTTTCTCACCCAAAAAAACTGTTTTTTCCTTTCCATAAGCTATGCCAAACGGACACTAAAACCAAATACAATGTATAATCTAAGAACCTTCGACCTTTTATTTTCACTGATTTTTTGATCGGATAGGGTATGAGAACATTGGGATAGATAAGAAAAATAAAAATCATAGATACTGCTAAAACATAAAGTAAATAATTGTAATTAATTTAAGTCTCTTATTATTATATAGGTTTTATAAAATGTTCATATTTTCATGGATGTAAACATTTAATATTTTCAAAAAATTTACTACTATTAATTTTAAGCCTCTAAAAATAATAAATTAATATGTCAACTTAAATATTATTAGTTAATAAAAATGTGATACTTTTTTTTTTAATTTTAAATAATTTAATTATAGATTAATCAATTCACTCGACTTTCTTTGAAAAAGAACAATAGAATTTAACAAATTTTGATTTAAATTAAAATTACAGTATAATTATCTATTTATATTTAATTTTAGATGTTAAAACTATTATGTGAGTATTTAGTATCGAGTTTATAATTTTTAGAAAAGTTATATTTTTTTAACTTTTTCTGAACAATGATTTATAAAAAATAATTATAAATTTTTCGAAAATATAAAAAATAAATCAAAATGGTAAATTTTAAAAGCAAATCATAATTCAATTTAAAACAAATAATTATATATAACAAATTTTGAATTTATTAAATTTTCTTTAAACTTGTGATCCGAAACAGTTATAATGCTATACACTTAGTAAGATAGTTGTTCTATTTTTTATACCAATGTTTTTAAAATTATATCAAGAATTGAACTGATTTAATAATCAATTTTCAGTTATATAAATAAAAATTATATTTTAATTTAATATATAAAATAAAAATTATATTTTAATAAAAATTGGTAATGCCTAGAAAATCTTTGTGGGCTTTGCAAATGACAAAGTGGCTATGAAACTATACTGATTAGCATAATTAAGGACAAGAAATCCTTTAGTACTCTGTTTAAGAAACAAGTCAGAAGAGTTCTTATAAGGGATAATCTATGTAGAAGTGCACATTTCTCAAACTTCATGAAGTGATAAGTATCTTTCACATTAGAAGAAAAATCTGAAATCCATTTTAGCTTTCTGCTAGGACAACAAAAGATCATCAAATACCAGGTATATAAAGCAAGCAATGAGGACCACATATGCACTAGGGAGTAACCAAATGGCTATTAACCCTTCGGGAACATTGCCCTCACTTGTTAATTGGGTCAACAATTAGTCGGTTCAATTTCAACCGAACATAATTTTTAAAAATTGAATAAATCGAATCAGAATTTTTAAAAATTAAATTACACTGAATCTTCAATTAAATTGAAAATTTTCAGATCAAACCGAATTGAACCTAATCAATATATTTCATTTTAGTTATTCGCTTATTTTAGTTATATATATATATATATATATATATATATATATATATATATATTCACAGGATTCACAGGGGTAATGACAGTGTATGTAAATAACACAACAATTAAAAATTAATAACACAGCTTTTGGCAAAAGGCATGCATGAATGCAAAAAATATTTCACAGAACTTTCTGGTGTGCAAGATCCTTAAAGAAGGCGAGCACAGAGCATATTATTCTGTTACTTATGTTTGAATGAAGATAAATGTACAGATAATTTAAATAAAATTAAATATTTGAATTCGGAAAATGTACCTTATATTATTAATTTGTTTGAAAGGAGTTACAAAGTTTGAAAGGAGTTACAAAGTTTGAAAGGAGAATATGTAAAACACTCAGAGGGTTTTCTCTCAGAATTTTTTCTCTAAGTCTAATACAAGTTCTCCCCAGTTTTGGAGAATCTAAATTCCTTAAATAGGAAAGTAGAAACAATACAATAATTTGAAGGCCTTGAATCTCGGACAGATGCAAGGATTTGGAATCCAGCTCAGCTACTCAGTGCATGTGGGGGACAGATGCAGGTGGAGAAATCATGATTCTGAAGGTCACATGGGAGCACTGTGACTGTCTGGTTGCTTTTTTGAAATTAATGCCATTTCCTGTAGACTTTTGGTTTTGTGGCTCCTGTAGTGTCGGAAGACAAAAGTGCTACTGTGGAGATTGGCAGATACAGAAATAATACAATATTTAAAAGAAATACAAATTAAAATACAAGAAACACAATACTAAAATTTTTCTTTTTCTTAATTTTTTTTTTTTGATACCTTCTACCTTAAGGTGGCAGAAAAACCTTTTGAAATTTAAATCTTCAATCTACCGTTTTATTGGC
>CANXYC011563741.1:0-11587 GCA_948193065.1 Aleurites moluccanus | reverse complement strand
TACTATTCGTACGAGCGCACACATAATTACAGTACAAAAATCAATGAGTACATGTATCAATAAATGGATCACAAAATATAGTGGACATCATATCATGGAGCGACTATCTAACTAAGAAGGGTCTATACATGTGCGTCCTCGACCGGAGCAAGAAAGAGAAGATAACAGAAGATGCTGCGCTCACTCAAACCCTGTAAAAATATTTAACAACGAGGGGTGAGTATAAATACTCAGTGGATAAATAAATATGAAATGCAATAGTAACTTAACCTAACAAAATTCCTATACTTGACGATTTTCCTGAAATCATTACAAATATTCTATAATGTATGACATAAGTATAAGATGGACAATGTAAAATATTGGAAACACAGGATAAGGCCCAATAGCAATTATATATATAATCCCCCAATAATTTCACCATTTCCAATAATATAGTCATCAGGAGGATCAGTCCTTATGGCATAGAGCCTTACCCCTCTCTAGCTAGGGTCCAATAGTTACCAGTGTGCACAGGGTCGATGAATTTTTATCCACTGCATCATCGTAGCAGCCTTATTAAGTTACCATATGAAATATTTTCCAAATAGCATGAATATGCAACCAATAGATGAAACATGATGCCGAGTAACATTAATTTATATATTTCTAAGTACATTTGGGATAATTCAGGACTAATTTATAAAATTAGCCTTTGGGCCCGGTCGGGCCGATCGGCCCAATTAGGCCCACTTTGCCATATCGGTCAGAATTCAGTCCAATATGGTCAAAGGTCATTTATTATGTTCAAATATACTCAAATTAAGTTAAAAATGCTAATACATATTTAAAAACCCACCTGGAATGCAAAAGACCAAAATACCCTCAGTGGGTCCCTCGTGCCTAAAGGTCCACGACCTTTTCTTTCCCCTTCGAGGACTCTCCTTGAGAAGAAGCTTGATAGAATCCTTATTTGGAGAAACCCTAGCTTCACCACTTACCCACTTCTCACTCTAAGCTCCACTCAAGAATGGAGTATGTTTTCAGCACAAAAAGAAGAAGAAATCTCCTCCCAAAAGCTGTTGGAAGTGGCTGGCTCAAATGGAGAAGGAAAAGGAAGAACGGAAGTGAAAAGAGTTTGGGAGAAAGAAGAAATGTCAAGTGAAATGGGAGAAGGAAAAAAAAAAGAGTTTTATTTAATTGTTTGTTTTTTTTTCTTCAAGGTGGCCGGCTCCCTCTCTCTCTCCAACCCCTTTTTTTATAAAAAAAAAAAATATTCTAGTTTGAGTGGGAGGTGACATCATCCTCCACTCAATTTTTTTTTTCGAATTTCAATTTCAATAATTCCACAAATTCTAACATGCCTTTTTAATTTAATTCATCACTAAAATATACTAATTCTAACTATGACACATAATTAAATTTAAATCGCACTGAGGAGAAAATAAAATTTTGATCTAAAAAATCAAAGTTACTATTTTGGTCAACTTTTGACCCGAATAGTAACAAACTCACATTTAAATTCCAAAAATTCAATTTTTATCAATTATAAGTAAATTAAATCATAAAAATATCTAATTCATCAATTTCACATATTTCACGTATCACAAGAGTGCAAAGTGACCAAATTACCCCTGAACTAAGAATTTCTCAATTCAGGGTTTCGATTCAAAACTAATAACATATTGAGTCATGTAAGCATAATATCATAAAGTTATCAACATATGGACATCAAAATCACATTTTTAAATTCAAATAACATGTTATCATGCAAAAACATAGAAGCACCCCCTAACCCGATCATATGCCTAAGCTCTACTACTAAGGTTTCAACTAAGGTGTTACACAAAGTGTGGTGACACAAAAGAGTGAGTAGCACCAAAATTGAATAAGGCATCTGTAATCTCATTCTAAATCAAAATAGTACCTGTAACCACATTGTTAGCTTTCTGGGTCTCTTGGGCATTGACAGCAAACACTCTGCCCTGACCCCTACCAGCTGGAGCCTAACTACCACTGGGAGCCTATCCCTTCTGCCTCTACCTTTGCCTGAAGCCTATCTACCTAGATTCTAACTCGCCTGTACCACTGGCTAAGAAACTATGACTGATGGCTGCTGATCAGCCCTCAACGGACACCTACTAGCATAATGGCCCTGCTAGCCACACCTCAAACAAGCACCAGTCTGTCTCCAACACTCCCTTCCATGTCTCCGACCATAAAACCCACAACTAGGAATGTTGGATGTCTGAGCAGCTGGTCTCGAAGAACCTTGAGAGTATACAGGTGCTAACTAAACCACTGGTGGTCCCCTACTCTATATCCTCCTCCTCTAACTATTAGCTGTAGACCTCTGATCAAATCGAGGCACTGGCTTTGTCTGCCTAGGATAGGATCTGCTCTCCCCCCCTCCTAATTTGTGATCCTGGACCCCCTTTCCTCTTTTGGTCCCTCTTAGCCCTCTCAGTCTTGTACTTCTCTTCCATCTGTGCAGCCTTGTCAATCATTGTATTCAACGAAGTAAACTCTGTAGCCAACAATGCATTATATAATACAGCATGAAGACCCCTCCGAGATCTACTGATCAAATCAGCCTTTGTAGGTACAATATGAATAGCATATCTACTCAATCTGATAAACTCCTCTGTATACTCCTCTACTGATTTGTCTCCCTGCTCCAACTGCTCAAACTGAATCAGGTTACGGGTCTTCACCCCCTTTGTAATAAACTCATCAATAAGACCCTACCGAAACTCAGCCCATGAAGGTGCGTGCTCACCATATAACCTGGGCTCCATCCTCTTCGAAAACTAGGTCCATGCCTTACCCTTCAGTAACAAACCAACAAGCTCAACTGCTCTTAACTTTGAACATGGTAGTCTCCTCACTACCTTCTCTACCTCCTCCAAGAAATCCATAGGGTTAGTACCTCTGTCTCCCTTGAACTCAGGCAAGTTTAGCTTGAGAAAGCTAAACATCGATACTCCACCCTCCTCTATCACTCTCCAACCTCCCTGTACAATAGGCTCTGTAATACCCTATAAATTGCTAACTCGTATACATGAATTAGTTCTTAGTTTGTAGTTCATAAGTCTTGAAATGATGTGAAATAATTTTAGAGATACAGTTAGAAAGCGAACTAGTTACTTTTTCGAAAAGCGGCAATGTCGAGAACACTGCCGAGAAATTAGCAGTCTAGTCAATAGAAGAATTTTTGAAGTTGATCAAAGGGTAAAAGATCACCATAAAACATGTGTAAATTTGGTAAAAAGAAAGAAGTGAAAATCATTTAGGAACACTGAAAAAGTAACCAATGGCAAAATCATAAATAAAAGGAAGTTTAAGGTGAATAGTGGAAATTGATCCGTCGAAGTTACAGAATGACTCTGAAACTATTTTTATAAATAAGTATAAATTAAAATAAGCTTATTGACTCTCACATTGAAATCCAATTCCTGACGAAATTGACAGAATAAATTACAGAAGATTTTGGACCAAAGTGTGATGTATGAAAGTTGGTGGAGTTAGTTGTAATTTATCATTTGATTTTTGGTATATATTTTATACTTAGGGAAATTTTTGCCATTTCTCTTCTTCCTTCTCTAGTTTGGCCGAATATTGCTTCACCATTTTCCCATCAATTTCTTCAAAATTTCCATCAAATTTCTTAAGCAAATTTATAGAAATCCTAGCTAGCAACCTAGTTTTATCATCCTCCATCCTTAATTTGCTTGAAAACACAAAGAGATTCAAGGAATAATTGAGTGAAGGTTTTGGAACTACACTTCATTAAAGATAAGAAGTTAGTTTGTTTGTTTTAATGGTTTATTTAGATGCTATTTAGGTTGAATTGAATGGGTTTTATGGTTAATTGCATCAATTAATGCAAATTGTTAGAAATTCCTAAATTCCTAAACCTAATGGAAGTTTTAAGCTTTAGCTATGTCAATTGGAATTAGTTAGTATTAATTGATGTTAGAATATATTAATTGGATGTGAATAGACAACTAATTGATGGTTTATTTGATGTAGATCTCAATTTGTGACAAGGTTGTCTTATATAGCTCCATTGGTGATTTTGGGTGGAAAGCTATTTTCCTAAGCTATTTGGAAGTTTAGGTGAGTCTATTTTGCATCTAATAACATGCCATTTGTGTTGAAATTAAAATTGGAAACTTGTGAAAATCCAACCTTGGCCGAAACACTTGCACTATTCATTGCCCTTATATTTTGCTTGTTTTCTTCATGTTTTCCATAGCCAATTTGAGCCATTTTAATGTTGTTTATTATTGTTTCTTTGATGCCTATACTATTATTGACAATGTAGCTTGATATTGGTTGAATTAGGCAAGTCAATTTTGTACCCTAACCTAACCTATTGGCTTGCCATTGTATGCCCACCATGTGTTTGATGAAATGCCTAGTTCATTTTGCCTTTGGCCTATTGTTTGTATTCCATAGGCCTACCATTTGAATGCTATTGTCGCCAGTGACGTTGGCATGCCAATTGGCCTACCGTTTCCCTTCGCCGAGCCAACTTTTGTTCCATGTCTTTCTTAATTGCCAAATCATTTGTCATTGATTGTATATTACCTATAGCATTGCCATTGATCTTATTAATAATTGAATTGACAGATATTGAGCTTATTGATTTGGAGAATGCCATTGTTGCATAATGGTATCCATTGATATACTATTTCTTTCTATTGATCCTAATGTGGCTTGACAGAGCTACAGATACAACAAGATAGTGAGAAAATACTGTCGGTGATATGCACATTATATTACTGATACCGTAGCTAGGAGGGGTTATGGTCATGGCTATAAGACCTAATCAGTCTTATGCTCATTGATATTGATATGCTACTGGAGACCTATATGTTCACATATAGTCCATACGGATTACTAGAGATTGTTTGATTTCATACAGTCCATCCTTTTATCTGTCTTTCCATATGACACTGAGATTTATGTGAAATTATGGTAAAAAGAAAGAGTTGAAAAATATTTTGGAACACTGAAAATAAGAGTAATGGCAAAATTGTAAATAAAGGCAACTTTAGAGGCAATTTTGGAAATCCACTGTCTGGGATCCAGAAATGATCCAAAACTATTTTTAAAGGATAAAACAACTTAAAATAAGGTATTGCACTCCCCACATTTGAGGTTGAATCTAAATAAAATAGACATAATAAATTACAGAAAATTTTGGAGTTAAAAATACAAATAAGAAACATTTTGGGCCAAAAGTGCAATTAAATAAAGTTGTGGGACCAATCCATTCTAGAAATCGGCTAGGTGGCAGGCCAAGGATGAGGGAGAATGAAAATTATTGATAGAAAATGATTAATTGACTTATTAAATAATTAAATAGGTGCAAAATAAGCCAAATCTAAAAATTTCTATTTGTTTGTCTTCATTTCTTTTTAGAGTTGGTTTTAGTGTATAAAGAAGAAGTCTTGGCTACCATTTTTGGAGAGGAGTGGCCAAACCATATATATAAGAAAACCACCAAAGATGTTTTCCTAACCTTTCCAAAGAATTCAACCAAAAATAGCTAGAGAAGGGAAGAAGGAAGAAGCTTTATGAAGAAAATAGGATAGAAAAATAGTGTTCAAGCTTTTGGTAGAGCAAAAAGGAGGTAGGATTCAAGTATTTTGATTTGAGGTAATAATTATAAACTTATCATTTTTAATTGTATTTAAGAGTTCTATAGCATGATTTGGTAAATAATTGAGGTAATTAAGCTAAAAATATAAAGAATGAGTTAAGGTTTATACAGTTTCTGGAATTTGTTTGATGGCAGTAACTTGTGGCTAATATTCCAAAATTTTAAAGACTGAATTTGAAGATAGTTAAAACATAAAAGTTGTATATAAATATGTCAATTAGATGTTTGTAAAAGAAATTTGGAAAATTCGAAGTGAGGTAAGAGTTATTGTATAAAAACTATGACTAACCTTGAATTAGGTATTCTAGAAGATGTGTTCAACATGAAAAGTGTTCATTTATATCTTAGATATAATCTTGTAAAAGGATTTTGCAATTGGAATTGTGGTCTATGATATATTAGGTCATAAATGTAGACTGCCTGGAATGACTATTTAATAGAACATAGAGTACAAAATTCTATTAATTTGAGGACTTTGAGTTCGAATTAAAGAATGTTTTAAACATGCAAAATGTTCATTTATGTGTTATCTAAATGAATGTAAAATGGTTTTATAATTGGATGAGTATATAATTAATTATAGGCATAGAAACTGGGCATGTCTAGATAGAGATTTCAGAGCAGTAGAAATTCATTAATAATTGTATAGTGATCCAAAAATTCTGAAATTTGGATATGTTATAATTTTATGTGTCTATGTTCAATAAAAAAAGTAATTTCAGTAATTGGTTAAGTATTGATTGAGTTATTAGTAAAAGAACAGAATCTTCCAGAATAGGATTGCAGGCAGAATGCAAGCAGCAGGACTGGTTATAGCACTAAATTTAAATTAATACCATAAATTGTATAGTAATGATTTTAATGTGCAATTTGGATATATTAGAACCTTATATGTTAACTTTAATTAGGAATAAGAATTGAATCAATTGGATAAGTATAGAGAGAGATATGAGTAATAAAACACAGGCTGTCAGTAAGGTTCTTTATAGGCAAAATCCTAGTAACTTGGAAATTTGAAGAATTTTCTTTAATATAAGTATAAGTAATGTAATTTTATGTTAAATAGTATCTAAATAAAAATTAATTGGATATGTAGAGTCAAAAATGAATAAGATATGTGATGGGTACCATAAGAGATAAGGCAAAGAATAAAGGATAAAGGAAAAGGGAAATGTTCAAGTTCTAAACTAAGGTGAGTAATGTATACATCATTATGCATACCATGTTTGATTTGTTGACCCATGAACATGTTTCGTTCTTGATTAATTGCCACTTGTTATTATTAATCAATCTTTGATCTTCCTAAAGATTGAAATTATTCCACATTCATTAATTGTTATTGATATTGAAATGCCTTTTGTGTACTGATTGATAATTCCATGATGAAAATATACGAAACAGGCCAGATCTTTTTAAAGAGAAAATTACATTATATATAATATTTTTTTTGTTATTATTTTTATTTTTACAGTCTTTTATTTTTATTTATTTTTTTATATTTATATATTTTATTTTTACAATTACTTTATGAAAGTATACAAAACGGGTTAGATCTTTTTAAAGGGAAAATTACACTATATATAATATTTTTTGTTATTATTTTATGTTTATAATGTCTTTTATTTTTATTTATTTTTTATTTTTATATAATTTATTTTTACAATGACTTTAAGGTTAAACCAAGGAGAATAACTTCGGTCATAGGAAGCGCCTCCTCTACAAAAGCACTTTAATTATGTTTGTATTCTCAATCTTATAGCATTAAAAGCCTTGTGCCTAATGAACAGTAAATTTGCAAATTACCGATTTTTCATCTTATCTCCATTTGCTTTTCAACAAAACGATGTCGTTTTGAGAGGTTATCTTTGTTTTTTACATGTGTTTTTCCGTAGTTTGACTTTTATGTCATTTCTTTTGTTTATTTGTATATGAAACGGTATTGTTTCAAGGGGTATTTGTGTCTTTTTACCCTTAAAGGACATTTGTTCTCCTGACAAACAAAGAGAAATTTTTAACTCTTCTTGAATTCTCTAAATCTACATATCCACCTGATTTTCTCTCACTTTT
The DNA here is from genome assembly GCA_948193065.1 of Aleurites moluccanus. Classification (NCBI taxonomy): domain Eukaryota; kingdom Viridiplantae; phylum Streptophyta; class Magnoliopsida; order Malpighiales; family Euphorbiaceae; genus Aleurites; species Aleurites moluccanus. The sequence continues at coordinate 3,870 of CANXYC011563741.1, read as the reverse complement.
TCCGCTTTCTAACTAGTTCTTCTTTTATAATAAATTTGAGAAGATAATAATAATAATCAATTTATTTTTAGGTCATGAACCGCCAATTAATCTCTTTGGTTACGTCGATCAACAGATTGATTCTTCTTCTTTCATTTTACACTTATGTTTTCTGTTTGTCGTCAAATTTGAAGAATTGGGTTTTTATTTTTTTTGGATTTTCATGTGGTTTATATTTGTTTGATTGTTGAGTTATTTATAATTTGTTGATTTTCATTTGAGTTTTATAGGAGTTTTGACTCTTTCATTTCCATATTTCGATTTTGATTGCTTCTGAAAAGTATATGAGGCTTGTTCTTCTTTTGAAGTTGTTCGGGTATTTTTTTTAGGTGCTTTTGATTTGCTAATCTTTTTGTTTTTTTTTTCTTCTTCCTTGGTATTTTTCCACTCAGATTGTGAATTTTTTATGTGTTTTTATTGTCTCTTTTATAGGTTTTACAACAGTTGGTAAAGGATCATTCTATTGTGGCCTTAGGGATAATATTCTTTATATACTCTTTTGGTCTTTGTATCAATTTATATTTGCTATGTGGCTCTGTGGTGTCTTATTAGCACAATTTGTAAAAACTTACATGAATTTTGGAAAATGTATTATACAATTATAGTTTCTTTTATTGCTACCTACTGTTTTATTGTTGATGCATCTAGATTCATTGAGTATCTTATATACTCACCTTTTCTTTATTTACCCATTTTAGGAGAGGAGTAGATTGCAGAATCTTGTCATCTGTTATCCGGGGATTTCTACTAACAGTGTTGATGTATATACTCTTATTTTGAATTATTATTTTGATGTTCATAATCTAGCTGCTCTATGGGGTATGTATGAGTTAGCTAGGGAATGAACATGTATATATAATATTTGATGATATATGAGTTATATGATGTTTATATGGTATGATATATTGATTATTACAGTTAATTGCAGAAATTTACAGAATGAATTATAGAATAACAGAATGGATGGTGACTAACTAAAATGGATAATATATTGTGGTTTATAGATTGTGCATGTGATACTGGGTTCTACGGGTGTCAGTCGCCATTGGCATCTCCCGTGCCCTAGGACTGTCGTGATCCAAAAATAGGTCGTGACAGAGGTGGTATCAGAGCTCTAGGTTACAGACAGTGGAATTTAGGTTACAGATAAATAGTACCCAAATTATAAAGGAATAGAGACTAAGTACGAAATGGGGTAGAATTAAGTATACCATGGAGCATAGGATTTCCTTTATCATCCTTTGCTATTATTGTCTATTATATGTTATTATTCTGCATTTCGGTCATTTTTTGAGTATATTTCTATTTTTTCTGACAGATTACAGAGATGTTCGACGATAGGGACAGAGATACCAAGGAGGCAGAGGTAGCCTCTAATGAGTCACTGGTGAGGGAGATTGCAGTATCAGAGGAATTGTCTAGATCTCGACGGACTACAGATGATACAGAGAGGGGCAATGACCCCTAGAGAGTAGAGATGATGAGGGGATTGATGGAGTTACGGAAAGAGATGGCTGATTTGAGATGAGAGAGTCAGCATATACCTCCACCACCAGCTTCAGCAGTAGTGCCTCCACCTTTAGTACCAGAGACAGTTCCAGTGGCACCAGCTCCTATGTAGCCAATTGGGGTTTAAAGGGAGCCTACTGTATAGGGAGGTCGAAGACTGATAGAGGAGGGTGGAGTATCGATGTTTAGCTTTCTAAAGTTAAACTTGCCTGAGTTCAGGGGAGATAGAGGCACTGATCCTGTAGATTTCCTGGAGGAGGTAGAGAAGGTAGTGAGGAGACTACCATATTTAGAGTTGAGGGCAATTGAGCTGGTTGGGCTATTACTGAAGGGTAAGGCATGGACCTGGTTTTCTAGGAGGATGGAGCCCATGTTATATGGTGAGCACCCACCTTCATGGGCTGAGTTTTGGTAAGGTCTTATTGATGAGTTTATTACAGAAGGGGTGAAGACCCGTAACCTGATTCAGTTTGAGCAATTAGAGCAGGGAGACAGATCAGAAGAGGAGTATGTGGAGGAGTTTATCAGGTTGAGTAGATATGCTACTCATATTGTACCTACAGAGGTTGATTTGATCAGTAGGTTTCGGAGGGGTCTTTATGTTGCATTACATAATGCATTGTTGGCTACAGAGTTTACTTCTTTAACTACAGTGTTTGACAAGGCTACACAGATGGAGGAGAAATATGAGACTGAAAGGGCTAAAAGGGACCAGAAGAGGAAAGGGGGTCCAGGATCACAAGTTAGGAGGGGGAAGAGCAGCTCCTATCCTAGGCAGGCATAGACAGTGCCACTATTTGATCAAAGATCATCTGCTAGTAATCAGAGGAAGAGGATAAAGAGTAAGGGACCGCTTGTGGTTCAGTCAACACCTGTGTATTCTCAGGGTTCTTTGAGACCAGCTGCACAGACACCCAACGTTCCTAGTTGTGGGTTTTGTAGTCGAAGACATGGAGGGGAGTGTTGGAGATAGACTGGTGCTTGTTTGAGGTGTGGCCAACAGGGCCATTATGCTAACAGGTGTCCATTGAAGGCTGATCAGCAACCATCTGTCACAGTTTCTCAGTCAGTGGTACAGGCAAGTCAGAACATAAGCAGAGAGGCTACAGGCAGAGGCAGAGGTAGGAGAGGACAGGCTCCCAGTGGTAGTTAGGTTCCAGCTGGTATAAGTCAGGGCAAAGTGTTTGTAATCAACACCTAGTAGGCCCAGAGATCTGACAACGTGGTTACAGGTACTATCTTGATTCAAAATGAGATTGTGGATGCCTATTAGTATAGGCGCTCTAAAGACAATCATTGTAATGATGTTTTTAGAAATATATCAATAAAAAAGCATTATTTATTAATCAGTAATTATTATTGTTTAGAGTAATATTGCATAACTGTTTAATAAAGTCCATGGTATAAACATAGCATAAAGGCATTCATGATATGATCATGATGGTGAGATGCTTATCATGTGTAATTATGTTTTAACCTAAATTTCCCTGGTCATAAAATCAATGAGGATGGACATTATTGATTCGGAAAGACTAGCACATGCGTATAGTATTTGATTTGATCAAATCATATGATCTCATAAAGATGCTAACATTGAGATATTTCAGTAAAGCATATAGATGCTTACTAGGAGTAGTAATTGCATCGAAGTGATCACAGGAGATAGTCATATGGAAATCTAAACAATGTTAATGACTTATCTTTGAATGGAAATGTGCAAATGTCCTTAGACTTGAGATGCTTAAGAGTGATCTAGAGTGAAGATGCTATACTTTAATTCCATACCTAGCTCTCTCAAAGGGTCTGCTTGTAAGGTAGACATTGGGTATAGTTTGACACACTCATAGATATTTAAGTAGTCGACAAAGGATATCATAACTCCTGTTAGAAGGAGGGTTTTACCTAAGGCCTCTTATATGAGAACATTACTAGAAATCTTTGGCCAAAGTGGATAGTACTTAGAGATGGTCTCTAAGGAAATCATTTTAGTAATGATGCTCAAATTACAAGGAACTATTGTTCGGGCTAAGTGTGGTGTAGCCAGCTTAGTGGAGTTAACATAATGTCCATACATTAAACTGAACTTGGTAAAGGGGCATGAAGGGACTAATAGTACAATATTGTCCATGTGTTAGGGTTTCTGCTTGCCATTAGCAATTTCTGATTTTTGGGGGTCATAATGTGTGGCAAGATACCGCTCATGATCTACTTAAGTTAGAAAGGTTCAATTGGAGAATTGATTATGAATTAAAGAAGTTTAATTCATATAATCCTTGTTGGACAAGGATTACCTTTTATGGAAATTTTCTATTTTGGAAATAG
>CANXYC011563360.1:0-10275 GCA_948193065.1 Aleurites moluccanus | reverse complement strand
AGAAGGATTCAATAATTCCAATGGAATAAGACAAAGCATTGATATATGTACATTACTCACCTCTAAACCAAAATTTGCCAACTATTTTCTTCCTTAATTAACCAAGGCAATAGGAATGCTCCAACTGTTCATCATCTTTGTTCTTATTTTTAGAAGCTATATATTCAAATTAAATTTCAATTTAAACTTCAATTAGTATGAAATTATTTTAATTAAATTCTAAGAAAATAAATTTTATATTTCCCCCCAAATCTTAGGGTTTCTGCTAGGATTTCTAATGCTGGCAACCTAGGTTCCATTATCCATATATTTTTCTATACTTATCCAATTGTTTCAATTCTTATTCCTACTTAAACTATATATATTAAACTCTAACATATCCAAAATTCATCTTTTTTTTTCATTATTACACAATTTATGGTGTAAATTTAAACTTAGACTTACAACCAGCCCTACTGCCCTACATTCTGCCTTGTAACTTTGACTTTGCAGATTCTGTTATTTTGCTAATAACTTAATCTATACTTAACCAATTACTATAATTCTTTTTCTTATTAAAAATAAACATATAGTATTATAACATATACTTAACTAATTACTATAATTCTTTTTCTTATTAAAAATAAACATATAATATTATAACATATACTTAACCAATTACTATAATTCTTTTTCTTATTAAATATAAACATATAATATTATAACATATCCAAATTTTAGTATATTTGGATTACTGCACAATTTATAGTGAATTTTTAAACTCTGCCCTGCACCCTTACAATATCTGTCCGGGCAGACTCTAAACTTTTCATTATAAGTCAAATTATATATGTCCAATTATAAAAATGTTTTACAAGAATTTAGAAAACATATAAATAAACATTTTTCATGTTTTCTACTTTCCTTAATTCAGAATTTAAGATCTTCATATTAATAGAATTTAGTAGCTTATGTTCTGTTTATCATTTAATTTGGGCAGATTAAACTCATGACCTAATATCTCATAAATCACAAATCTAATTACAAAACCCTTTTACAGAAATATATATAAGACATAAATAAACATTTTTTATGTTTAACACTTCTTCTAATTCTATCTCTATTATTATGTACAATAAAAATATAATAGTATTTTTCAAAAAACCTAATTCCAGGTAAGTCATAGTTTTTACTCAATAACTCTTTCTTCACTTTGAATTTTATAAATTACTTTTACATACGTCTCATTAACATATTTATATACAACTTTCATATTTGGACATCCTTAAATTTAATCATTAAAATTTCGGAATACTAGCCACTAATTACTGCCTCAAATCAAATTTCAGAATCCTTATAAACCCTAGTTCATTCCTTATATCCTTAGCTCAATTAACTCAATTATTTACTGAATCAAACCACATAAATCTTAAATTCAATTAAAATATATGGAGTTTAGAGACTTTACCTTCAATTGAATGCTTGAATTCCAACCTCTTTTGATTTCCTCCAAAATAGTTTAAATACTACCTCTTATATAAATTTTCTGTAATCCCCTACTTTCTTCCCTCTATCTCCCTTAATTTGGATTTGGTTTTACAATGGAAAAGAGAACAATATTGATGAGTATTCACTCTTCTATGGTTCGGAAAAATAGGTATATATATTGCCTTTCATGTTACTTTGTCTATATTAAATTCAAGGAACTAAAGAAAATGCAGAATTTTGGAGATAGTTCTAGAATTTTGGACAGTTGTTTAATTCCTAAATTTACTAAGTAAAATATTCATAAAAAATTTCCTTTCTCAAATCCATGGCCAGCCACCACATTTCTTTCTAGAATTATGAAATAAATGATGGGTTCCACATCTTCACTTAATTACACTTTTGTCCCCCAATTTTCCTTAATTGCAATTTTGCTTCGAAACTTTCTGTTATTTATTCTATCTATTTTGTTTAGATTCAACCTCAAGTGTAGGGAGTGAAATACCTTATCTTAGACTATTCTATCATTTAAAAATAGTTATGGGTCAATTTTGAATCCCAAACAGTGGATTTACATAATTACACCCAAAGTTGCCCTAAATTATGATTTTGCCATTACTCTTATTTCAATCTTCCAAAATATTTTTTCAATTCTTTCTTTTCACCATAATTTCACATAAAATTAAATAATTTAATCCCCCAAGTCTGGGTTAGAAATTCTTAAATTAGCCAGACTGCTATTTCCTCGGCAGTGTAATTAACACCGGTATTTTTTAGGGACAGTGTCACAAAAGTGGCCCGGTTGAGGCTCAAAAATTCCTAAGTATTATACTCTACCATTCTCTCTATATTTTCGTAATAAATTAAGCCTATTCATACTTAAATTAATATCATATCAGTTATTATAATTCATCATATCCATCTACTGTCTACTGTTCTATTTGCTGGGGTATTACACTCTACCCCTCTTCAATAAAATTCGTCCTCGAATTTTGAAATATACATACCTCAAGATTTAAACAATTGAGGATATTTCGATCGCATATCATATTCACTTTCTCAGGTACATTCTTCTATATTATGATTTCTCCATTGTACCATTACCATTGGGATTTTCTTATTCCGCAATTGCCTCACTTGCCGATCGATTCTTTTGATAGGAATCTCCTCATAAGATAGATTCTCATCCACATCCACAACCTGGGATTGAAGTATATATGTTGGATCTGGTAGATACTTCCTCAATATAGACACATGAAAGACCGGATGTACATGACTTAAGCTCGGAGGAAGAGCTAGTCGATAGGAAACATTCCCCACTCGATCCAACACTTCGAAAAGGCCCAAATATCTTGGTGATAGTTTCCCTTTTTTGTCAAATCACATCTCTACTTTCATCGGGGAAATCTTCAGAAATACATGATCACTAATTGCAAATTACACATCTTTTCGCTTTGGATCAGCATAGCTCTTTTGCCGACTAAATGCAGTCTTCATTCTTTCTTTAATATTCGACACTTTTTCCATGGTTTCTATGATCAAATTTAGCCCTTCAAGTTGTTTATCCCCTAGTTCCACCCAGCACACTGGAGATCTGTACTTATGGCCATATAAAGCTTCATAAGGTGCCATGGCAATCGTGGAGTGGTAACTATTATTATACACAAATTCCACCAAATGCAAGTAGCGATCCCAACTGCCTCCAAAATCCAATACACACAATCGAAGCATATCCTCCAGCATCTGAATAGTTCTTTCAGACTGCCCATCTGTTTGTGGATGAAAAGCTGTACTAAAATGCAACTATGTACCCAAAACTTCTTGGAATTTCTGCCAAAATCGTAATGTAAACTAAGGATCTCTATCCGAAATAATGGATATTGGTATCCCATGCAGCCTTACAATTTTATCAATGTAGAGCTGTACATATTGAGCTGTTGAATAAATTGATTTAACTTCTAGGAAATGAGCTGACTTAGTGAGCCGATCCATAATTACCCAGATAGAATCATACCCCAGAAAAGTCATTGGTAATCCTACTACGAAATTCATAGTAATCTGTTCCTATTTCCACTCAGGTAACTATATTTGCTATAACAAACCTGAAGGTTTTTTATGCTCAAATTTTACTTGCTGACAAGATAAACATTTAGACACATAATCAACAATCTGCTTTTTCATTTTCGGCCACCAATAAGTATCTTTCACATCATGGTACATTTTGGTTGCTCTCGGGTGCACACTATACGGTGTATGGTGCATTTCTTTTAAAATTCTTTTTCTTAGCCCATCTACATTCAGTACACATAGTCAATGCCCCAATTTCATTACCCCATCGTCCAACAAAAAATCAGGAGCTTTCCCTATTGAAACATCTTCTTTAAGCTTGACTAGTTGAGCATCTTTATCTTGTGAGGCTTTAATTTCATCAATCAACATAGGCCTTACTTGAAAATTAGCAATTAAAGCTTGGGACTTAGATATCTCCAGTTGTACTCCCATATTACATAACTCCTTTAATTCCCTCACTAATGCTCTTCGTTGTGCGGCAATATGTGATAAACTCCCCATTGACTTTTGGCTCAGGGCATCTGCAACCACATTAGCTTTTCTTGGATGGTAAAATATCTGATAGTCATAGTCTTTTACTAATTCCATCCATTTTTGTTGCCGCAAATTCAGATCTTTTTGGTGTATTATGTACTGAAGACTTTTATGATCAGTAAATATCTCACACTTTTCACCACAGAGGTAGTGTCTCCAGATTTTTAATGCAAAGACAATTGCTGCCATTTCTAAATCATGAGTGGAGTAGTTCAATTCATGCTTCTTTAACTGCCGAGAAGCATAAGCAATAACTTTCCCATACTGCATAAGTACACAGCCTAGACCCACTCATGATGCATCACAATACACGGTAAATCCACCTGAACCCGAAGGCAAAACAAGTACAGGAGCAGTAGTGAGACACTTTTTGAGTTTCTGAAAACTCTCTTCACAAGTGTCATCCCACTGAAACTTTACTTGCTTCCTTGTTGATTTGGTCAACGGAGCAGCTATATGGGAGAAATCCTTTATAAATCTCCGACAATACCCAGCTATACCCAAGAAACTCTGAATCTCAGTCACATTGGTAGGTGGAGGCTAATTAGTTACAGCCTCAACCTTTTTAGGATCCACCTTGATCCCATCCTTGTCAATAACATGTCCCAGGAAATACACTTCATTCAACTAAAACTCACATTTAGACAATTTTGCATATAATTGGTGTTCCCTTAATGTTTGTAACGCCCTTCTCAAATGCTCTTCATGCTCTTGCTGACTTTTAGAATAGATAAGTATATTATCAATGAAAATAATGACGAACCTATCCAACAATGGTTTAAACACCCGATTCATTAGGTCCATAAAGGCAACTGGAGCATTGGTTAGACCAAATGGCAAAATCAAGAATTCGTAATGGCCATATCTAGTTCTAAAGGCTATTTTCGACACGTCCTCTTTTCGAATCCTCAATTGATGATAACCATACCTTAGAACAATTTTTGAAAAATGGCTGGCTCCCTACAACTGAACAAATAAATCATCTATCCTCGGTAAAGGATATTTGTACTTTACAGTCACCTTGTTCAACTGTCTGTAATCAATACACATGCGAAGAGTCCCATCTTTCTTCTTCACAAATAGTACAGGAGCTCCCCATAGTGAACTGCTGAGTCGGATAAAACCTTTATCAAGAAATTCTTGTAATTGTACTTTCAATTATTTTAATTCTAAATATGCCATTCTATAGGGAGGGATGGATATGGGATTCGTTCCTGGATATACCTCTATCTCAAATTCAATTTCTCTTTCTGGAGGTAACCTAGGTAAATCCTTTGAAAACACATCAGGAAATTCCCTGACCACTGGAATATGATCCACTCCTAGTGAATTCATCCAAGTATCCACCACACTCGCCAAATATCCCTGACAACCCTTTTTTAAAAGTTGTCTTGCCCCAATAGCTGAAATTAAATTTTTTACCACATCATCTTTTTCACCTTGATATACAAAACTAGCTTGCCCCTCAGGTTTAAATTCAACTCTTTTTTCGTGACAATCAATAATTGAAAAATGAGTAGATAACCAGTCCATTCCTAGGATCACATCAATCTCTAGCACCAGTAGTTCAATCAGGTTCACTGGAAGTGGTCTACCCTCAATATCAACTACACAAGAGTCATATACATGATTCACTTCTATGCCCTCACCCAAGGGTGCGGAAATCTCTAAGGGTATGTTCATAATTCTACTACCTTTTTCCAATCTTTTAGCAAAAGATGGCGATACAAAGGAATGGGTGGCTCCTGAATCAAATAAAACTTTAGCTAATTTATTATGTATTGGAACCATACATGTTATAGTAGTATTAGAGGCATGGGCCTCCTTCTAATTCAGAGCAAACACTCTACCCTGTCCTTTGCCTGCTGGTGGTTGTGCTGCACTCTGACTAGTTTCTTGCCCTCTGCCTTTACCAGAATTGCCTCGGTTATCATGCTTGTTCATCTGAACTGTAGGCTGGGAACTAGTGGTTGCACTCCTCTGATTACCCATCAATGGACAGTCTTTTATAAAATGCCCCTATTGGCCACACCTCAAACAAGCACTGGTATTTCATCTGCAGGGTCCTGAATGTTTCCTACCACACCGAGTACATGTAGGAGAACTCTGTGTAGGCCAATCTAAACTAGCACTGGAATAGTGCACTCTGGAGGTTGAAGATGTCATATCAGATCGACTCTGATTCTTACTATAACCCCCTATAAACTGTCTCTAAATAGGCCGAGAACTCACATTAGTAGATCCAAATGGTGCTCTGTTACTACCTCCTCTGCTATAACCACTTTGGCCTCTGCTTCCCTCTTTCTTTCTCTGCTCTCTTTCTGCCTTATCTTCTTTATATTTTGCTTCTATTTGTTTAGCCTTATCAATGAGCTTTATCAAAGAGGTAAATTCTGTAGCCATAAGGGAATTATGTAATGGAGCATGTAATCCCTGCCTGAACCGATTTATCTTAGCTGCTTCATTTGGCACCATACTCTTTGCAAATTTACTCAGCCAGATGAATTCCTTGGCATACTCGGATACACTTATGTTCTTCTGTTTTAACTGCTCAAACTGTGTAATCCGACTCTCCCTCTCACCCTCAGTAAGGAACTCATTAATCATACTCTGTTTAAATTGTTCTTAAGATGGAGGATCTTTACCATATAACTGATCCTTGACATGCTGCTCAAACCAGCTCCAAGCATTTTCTTTCAGTAATAGTCCCACTAACTCAATAGCCGTAGCATATGAATATGGCAATCATCTAATAACTTTTTCCACTTGATCAAGAAAAGCACTAGTTTCATCTCCTTCTTCCCCTTGGAACTCTGGTAAACCCAATTTAAGGAAACTAAACATTGTCACTCCACCTTCCTTAATAACACCTTAGGCAACCTGCCTGGGAACTAATCCACCCTGGGGAACTGGTGGTGGTACTGGCACTAGTGGAATAAGTGCCAGAATGGGATCTTGCCTAGCTTTTCTAAGTTCTTCATTCTCCCTTCTCAACTGCTCAATTTCTTGTCGTAGAGCTTCCTCATTTCCCCTTCTTCTAATCCTAGGTGGCTCAAAATGTTCCTCTCTATCTGGAGCAACATGAGAGGCTACCTCTACCTCTATAGGTATACCAATCGAAGGAAGATCAGCTCTGCCCATACCTCTTCCTCTATCGCGGCCTCGACCTCTACCTCTGCCTTGCCTAGGCGACATATTTCACTAGAACATTATAGGAAAATCTATCAATTATTAGTTAACGCAGAAAATAAACATATAAAGAACGACTGCAATTGACCAAATAGGAATTCCTAAGCTCCATGATTTTCTTATAATTTATGTCAGTTAATTATCATGTAAATATTTTAATATTTTATTTCATGCTCTAATACGAACTTTTTCACATCCCACTTTTGGAATGTGACGGTCCTAGGGCACAGGGAAGGCATAAGGCCACCTATACCCGTAGAACCCTCTACCTATCAATTTATAGAAAATCTGCCAAAGTTTTTCCTATATTTTTTATACTATGCCCGATCCAAAACCGGGTCTTTTAATAAAACACAACCTGCAGAAAAATTGCACTCTCAATAAAACTCCTTAAACCCATAACTCCAATACACCAAAAATGCATATAAACACTTCTATAATTATTCACATAACCTTCTCTAGATTCATTATAATTTAGATTCAATATTTACATTTCAAAGTATTTGTTGATTAAGTGTTTATAAATTTATATGGCAAAATCTAAGCTAAAATCATGGAGCTGAATTCTAGAATTGTTACAGTGCCCAAAATATCCTAAGCCGTACATTGATAATGTAGGTTCCCAATGAGAAGAAGAAAAAGAGCTGGAATCGTCACCATCTAAGTCGCTCCTGTAAAAAAAAAATAAACCACAACGATGTGAGTATAACTCAATTAGTAAAATACATGTATCATACTTATAAGGTCAATTCTTTTCAATAATAAAGAAAGTCTAACAAGATATATTTAAGAATATTGATTTACAATAAATAGATAGAGACGATGTGAATAAAGAAATATGGAACACATAGGTCATTACTCAATGAATCAGTGAGTCAATAATAATAATAATAAGTATGAAAAAAATTTTTGGATCCATATAATCCCTATAGAGAAGTTATATATCTCGGTAGCAATCAATTAATTTGAGCATAAGGTTGATCAGACCTTATGGCCAGGACCTTAGCCCCTCCTAGCTAGGGTCCATATAAAATACTCATTGTGCACAATGCTGATGTAGTAAACCCTACCCCATCAATGAGCATTTCTGTCATAATCATATCATTATAACAATGAGATTCACATAGAATAGCCATATAAAAAATAATCACATTTAAGGTTCTATATCAATAATCAAGAGTATAATACTCAAGAATTTTTGAGCCTCAACCGGGCCACTTTTGAGATACTATCCTGGAAAATACCGGTGTTAATTACACTGCCAGGGAAATAACAGTCCGGTTGATTTAAGAATTTCTGACCCAGAACTGGGAGGATTAAGTTAGTTAATTTTATGTGAAATTATGGTAAAAAGAAAGAGTTGAAAAATATTTTGGAATATTAAAAATAAGAGTAATGACAAAATCATAATTTATGACAACTTTGGGGGTAATTATGGAAATCTACTGTCTGGAATCCAGAAATGACCCATAACTATTTTTAAATGATAGAGCAACCTAAAATAAGGTATTTCACTTCCCACATTGATGGTTGAATCTAAACAAAATAGACATAATAAATTACATAAAGTTTTTGGGTTAAAATATAAATAAGAAAAATTTTAGGCTAAAGTATAATTAAGCAAAGTTATGGGATCCATCTATTATAGAAGGGGGCATAAGTGGCCGGCCAAAGGAATGAAGAAATGGCCAAAGTTATGCAACTTATTTGATTAAAATAAGACTTTACATTAACTTTATACAAGTCAAATTTTCCTAAGTCGAAATCTTTCTTTTTATATTATAATTCCCTTAAGTAAAAGACAAAAGAACAATAACATTTTTTTTAAGAACATCCGGCCAAATGGCCAAGTTATGGCATAAGTACAATGTATTTTTAATTAATTATAAAATATTAAGGAAATAGAAAAACAACATGTGTTTTTAGTGAGTTTTTCTCCTTTTCTCTAGAATTCTCTATACAATTCCTATTTCTTTGACTTTAGTGTATAAAAGAAGAAGTGTTGGCTGCCATAAGGAGGATTTTGCAGAACCATGTGTAGAGAAAGTGACCAAAAATATACTTCCATTACATTCAAAGAAACCAACCAAATTAGATAGGAAATTTGATGAAGAAAGTAGATTGAAGAAGAAAAGTTGAAGGAAATTTATATTCAAGCTATTTGGTGGAACAAAAAGGAGAAGCAAATCAATGATTCAAGTTTAAGATAAATTTCCTAAACTTCAATTTTTAGTTTAATTTAAGAGTTCTATGGTGTCACATCCATCTCTTTAGGGAATACAATGGTCCTAGGGTATAGGTAAGCATAAGGCCCCCTAAACCCGTAGAACCTAATGCATACATTTTACAGAAATTTCGCCATCAGTTCCTCGAATATTCATACTTAAACCTGAGACTTATGTTCGTCTCTTCTATTATATCAATTGCACAACCTACAAAAGAAATAACACTTATATTCGTCCATCCTTATTCCCCGAATCCACCACAATTCAAATAACTTTCACAACACTTTACTACCTTTCAAATCATAATCATATATCATCCACAAAGTGTATCATAATGTATTTTACACTGAGTTAGAACTATTTATAATTTACATATAACATATATCGATACTAACATCTTTAACCATGGAACACTAATTAAATATAAACCATAGAAAGGAATATACATAAACTATACGGGGTTTCTAGCACCGGAGAAAAATATGGCTGGAACCGCAGCTATTGTCACGACCCAACCTGGGAGCCGCGACGGTCCTAGGGTACGGGTGAAGCCTAAGCTACTAGTACCACGAAGAACCCAATTATCTATATGATATGTCAAGCAATACATATAATCAGCTCAAATAGCTTAATAATGCCGCTGAAGTTTCAACAACATCTCCTCTAATATATGACTATGCCCAACTGTAAAACATGTAAATAACACTTTCAATATACTTTATCATCAATAATCCCTATGGATCTCTAATAATAACTCAATACATATATCTGTATATCAAACTGTATATATATA
>CANXYC011563300.1:0-10000 GCA_948193065.1 Aleurites moluccanus | reverse complement strand
GGTTTTCTCCAAATCAATAATATTTATCATGATTTCCTAATAATTAATTATCTTAGAGTCTCTATTCTTAATTCCCAACAACAATTTTATTTATCTCTTAAAGAAAATCTGCATTTAATTTTCGGAGTTACTGTTCATGTTACTATTCATGATAGCCTCAACATTCTGATTTTTCCCACATTAATTACCATTAATGACTTCAGATTACTTGTAATAAATTCTATATACCCAATATTAATTATCTTGACCCATAGACTTACATAAATCTAAAGAATATAGCTTTGGAAGAAAATTTACCTTATTTTCCTCAACACTGAAATTCCTGAGATTCTAAATCCAATATGATGATTTCTACTTTAATATGGACTAATCTAGAAGTCTAATGCATTAATTTGAGTATTAATTCCTTAGAAAATAAAATGAGGCTAACTCTGAGAAGAGACTGAATTAAATCGAAGAAAAAAAGAAGGAAAAATCGTGAAAATGCTCTGGGGTTACTGGGATTAAATAGGCCACTGCCCAGAAACACGCTTGCCAGCTCGCCAATTAGCCTCGGCAAAGCTACCTCGCCTAAGCCAGCTCACCATTCCCACTTCGCATTTCTCAGCTTGCACATGCCGCCTCGCATATGCTGCCTCGCTAGACTCTCCTTGCGAACTCTTCCTCGCAAATGCCACCTCGGCAATGCCTCTTCGCCTCTTCGCTTCTTCGCCTCTTCGCCTCTTCGCTTCTTCGCCTCTTCACAAACTGCCACTTCACACATTTCCTCTTCGCATAATGCCACCTCGCCTTATCCTCTTCTCCTTTCCTCTTCGCCAAACCCTCTTCGCCAAACTCTCTTCGCACATGCTACCTCGTATATGCCTCTTCGCCAATTGCCACTTCGGCAATCTCACCTCGCCAATTCGCCACTTTGCATTTTGCTGGCTGGCCATATCAAGACTTCTTCTAAGTTAAAACCTTTTCTGGACATCTCACACTTAACCAGCTCGCAAGTGAGCTACAAGTATTCAAACTTACTGATTTTTTTTGCCACTTAATATGCAGGGGCACAACATATTAAAATTTCAAATCATAAAGACTAACAGCAGACCATGGTGACTCTCCAAAGGTCACCCAGACTTACTGCCTTAGAATCTCTCCGAACAGTCCTGAGAAAAACCACTCTCCACTGAGATATACTTATCCAAAAATTCTAAAAATTTACAGCCATCATCACAATACACAAAGGAACATTTTTCATGTTTATACCTTTAGCTAATTCTGTCTCAGTCATTCCTAGTAATTTCAAACATACACTAACTTCCTGCAAAAATTCTCAACCAGACTAGTCTTACTCAAATAAACATAACTAATCACTTACACAGAATTTCGCCAAATCATTCTATAGAATTATAGTTAAGACATTAACTCACAACTTTCATGTTTTACACTTTATCAAATTATGTCTTTAAAATCATGCAATTAATCTCACAAAATCCTGCAACTGCAAAGATAAAAAAATTTCTGAAATACTCAAACATTCTCATTTGAAATTAATTAATTCTCCAAACATACAAAATTAATAAAAACACTACAAAATGGCAGATATTACAGAGTATTTGTTCAAAATTGTTCTAATTGGTGACTCTACTATTGGGAAATTGAATTTGCTATCAAGATTCGCAAGAAATGAGTTTGATACAAATTCTAAGGTAATCATTGGTGTAGAATTTCAGACCCAAGTGGTTGATATTGATGGTAAAGAAATTAAGGCCCATATCTGGGATACTGCTGGTCAAGAAAGATTTAGAGATGTTACCTCTGCTTATTATTGAGGTGTTGTCGGGGCTTTAATTGTTTATGATATTACTTTGATAGTGTCAAAAGATGGCTAGATGATCTTAGTAGTAAGAAACTGTCACACCCCAAAACCACCGGTGCGACGGTCCCAAGGTAAGGGTAGGCATAAGGCCACCGTATACCCGTAGAACCCTTAGCTAATTTGGATCAAACATACAATAAATACTAGCATCATGTCAAATATCCATATCTTATATATATATCTCATTAACTTGAGATGACATTTCCTCTTATTCCTTACCAATCAAAAGATAAATTCTAACATCAATATGGAACAAGAAAAAGTCTACAATGTTATCCATGGTAACAAAAGAATAAGCAACATCACACACATCTACGAAGCTTTTAAAAGTATACTTCTCATAGACATGAATACATATATATAATTCAACTATTATCCAAAATATTACATAAAAGAGTCTTCTTGTTAAGAAGGAAATTAAGAAGCTCTGTCTTCAGGATTAACTCTCTCTCGAACTAAGCTAGAACCTGAAATCCACCGAAGCGTGGTGAGCCTTCAACTCAGTAAGATGTGAATAATCAGAATGAATAACATATATAGAATGCTTAAATAGCAAATCTTAAACATATACTAGGGTACTAGAAAGAAATCTTAACATATACATTAATATCATAAGTGCTTATAAAAAGTAACACTATTTAATCATTTCATAATACATATATGAATATCAAATCATGATTCTTTTTAAGAAAATAAATGCCTATAAAGAATGGCATTATCAAATAAACATAACATAGAACTGATATCATATCATAATGTTTGGGTAGTCTTGCTACCTTCACGTGGCACATATACTTGCACAGGCATATGCCTAGAGTTCGTGATCCCCTCTAGGTGGAATACTGATATTATACCCTATCAGACAAGTTTCCTCTGTGCACATTGGACCAATAAATTAACTCTCATTAGGAAAAACGTTCTATAATGTAAGTTCCATGATATACATATCATGTATTGGTTCAACAGTAATTAAAAGTGATCAAAAGATTACAACATATGAATAACATATCATATTATGCATAACAAAGACTTATTAATGAACTTGGTCCAAGGAAAATAACTAAGTCATTATCAACATTCAAATATTCTATTTAAGGAGGGTTTCAATAAATTAAACTCATAAATAACATATATATATATATATATATATATATATATATATATATATATATATATATATATGAATATATATATATAAATATAAAATACATTAGCAATAAAAAACAAACTAATAATCATATATATATAACGAAATCCACACTTACCTCTTAGCACTAAAAAACTTTCTAGCCAGACTCAACTCTTGTTCAAATCCAAAATATCTTTAATTCCTTGAGTTCTCTTCTCCTAAATAAAAATCCCAAAAATTTCAAAATTTAGGATTTTCTCAAAAAAATCACATAAAATAATTCTCCATAAATTATAAGCTCCTTAGAGTCTCTATAAATAAATTCTAGCATTAATTTAACCATTAATTTAACCATTAATAGAGGATGAATAATAGTTATAAAGAAAATTTACTATTCATAGTACTATTCATCCAAAAATCATAAATCCTCATAATTACTAAATCTAATAATAAATATTAGCCATTAATGCTCACAAAAGATCACCCACAACTTAAAAATAATTATTATAGCGAATAAAGAACTTAACTCAAGCTAGAGAGAAGATTCGAGAAAATTACCTTATTTTTTTCTCCAAAGAAATTTTGAATAATTTAGCTTGAATTGATGCTCTTATAATCTTTAATTTATATTTTTTAGCATTAATAATGCTTAATTAAAGTATTAAAACCTTAGAAATGAATAAAAATAACTTATGGTTTAGAGGAATAGGAAATGGAAAAGAAGAGAGAAGAAGATTAAAAGAAAAAAAAAATGAAGTGAAGAAAGAAAGCTAGTGCCAAAAAAATCCTGAGTTTACTATTCACAGCATTGTTCACACTACTGTTCATGGTCACTGTTCACGTGCACTGTTTTACAGTCACTGTTCATGTGTATTATTCATGTTTACTATTCATGCGCACTGTTCACGAGCACTATTTACGTATACTATATACGCACACTGTTCATGACAGAAGCTAGAAAAAAAATCACTTCGAAAGCACATGCTAAACCAGCTCTATCTTGAGCTACAAAAGTCTAAATGTCTCAATTCTTCTTTTCACTTAAATTAGACACATGAGCCTACAACATATTCTAAATTTTTCTTTACAGCCTTGAATATAAATTCACAAAATTCTGCACAAACACAAACTCTGAAATTCAAATCAAAACAAACAAATCTCACTTTTAAAATAAATATTCCATAATAAATCTTATATACATCATTACAAGAATTTCATAATACATACAAACAAAATAAATCTCAGGTATTACAGAAATTTTCTTTCTCTTACTTTTAATTTATTTTGTTTCTTTTTCTCTTTGGTTGCTTAGAAAGTGGGGGAATCAATGGTTGTGGCTTTTTAGTGTGTAATTGTTTGCTAATTTGTATTCTAACAAAATAGTTTTTTTTTTTTGGTTTTGATGTTATTTTTTGCTGTGTGGAATTGATAACTTAGCTATGTTTGGAGAATGATTTTGTTGTTGCTTTATTGTTTTAGATGTATTTGGCCTAAATTTCTATTTATTGTCTGAAGATATTAAGGAAAATAGAGTAAATGAAGATTTGGGTATTATGCATTAGACTATCATAGTTAGAAGTTAAGCATAATATTATAAATGTAGAATGAGTGTAACGGATGGGGATCATTGTTAAATCGTAACTCAATTGTTCTTCTTAAATTCCTTCTTATTCTCTTTTATCTTTGTATTATCTTCTCATTTCTCATCTATATCCTCTTCTTCCTTTGTTCTTTATTGCTTAATCACCTTAGTTATGAATCAGGTTCACAACAGCTTGGTATTAGAGCAGTAACAATTCTAGGGATTGCTCTTGCGTTTCTTCTTCTTCTTGATTCTTCAATTTCTTCTTCTATTCTCTTTTTCTCTAATCTTTTCTATCTTAATTTCTTCTTCTCTCTCAAATCTATTCTGCCTAATCTTCTTCTTTTCTTCTATAGGTTCTTCCGTTATTCATAATTGAATCAATTACATATCATTCAATTGAGTTGTAATTGAGAGGAAAAATTCTCAAATTTTTTTTTAATCTAATCATCAAACTCAATTCACTTACTATGGTAGATGAGGATTACATAAAAGAATTGGAAGATCAATTCCAATTCCTCGACATTCAGATTCAAAGATTCCAAAACTCGATTATAAGAATCAAGCACAAACTTTATGTTCAGTAAATTGTTAATTTGGAGAAGAAAGTTTCTTTCAAAGATTGCCAATTGTCAGCCGTGAGGCATTTTTTCCATAAAGAGCTTCAATGGTTGGAATTAAAAGAGCAAAATTCTTATTCGATGTGTCTAAGGTGTGCGGAGGAAACCAGATTGGAGGTTGTTAGCAATTTACTAGGACAATTAGAGGATTTAATTAGAAGGAAATTTGGGTACATAGCCAGCAATCGATCCAATGTTGTGATTCAGAAAATAATATTTTACTAGAGGTAATTTCTCCTCCAAACCAAAATATTGTGAATGTGGAAACTTTTGTTACTATAGATGGTACAAATGAAGAAAAGGAAATTTGGAAACGGCAGCGAAATAAATTAGAATTCTATGCCACTGAATCTTTTGAGAAATTTTCTTATAAAGAAGAGTTTGTGCAATTGGGTATTCTGTTTTTGTGTTTTTGTTCTTGTGGACTAGTTGAATTGGTGGTTGAAGAATATGGTTTTGGATTGTTAAAAGAAAATGAGTTGGAAATTTGGAGAAGACAGAGACGAAAATTGAAACCTCTGATAATGGACTTTAATGTGTTCCAATTGTTTGTTAAAATGTTGAAGCAATTACATGGCCTTGGAGGATTAGGCAGGTGTTATGAATTGGAAAGGTTGTATAACCTTATGCATGTTTTAGAATTTAACAATGCACGGAAGCAAATGTCTGTGATAGTAAGAGATGATGGGGAAAGTTCTTTACTTGTGAGACAATGGGATTTGCTAATGGATTTGGTTTCAACTTGTTTGTGGGACTAAAACCCTTAAATTAATTAAGAGTGAATTTCCTTTGGCCAAATTCCTCTTTTTTTGGTGTTGATGGAAGGCACATTTGGGCACATATGGCTTGACATGTTTCAAGTGACAACTTTAATAGAGCCTGTTCCATCATCTCCATCCAAGGAATTGAGAATTGGGTCATTGATGTTTTGCATTGTTCAATTAGTAGACTTGTTGCTGGTTACTAGAGTTTTTTAGGTCAAAAGAAAGTGCATATTTAGAGCTGATTCAACCCACAATAACTAGAAACAATAGTGGTAAAGGATTGTGCACTATGTTGGTTGTATATACTGCATTTCAGTGTGAAATTAGGAGGGATTAAGTACTGAATTCCATTACTCTTCCTTGAGGACAAGGAAGATTTTCCTGGGAAGAGTAACGTAACAACCATTGTAACAACTCATAACTCATTGTTACTATAAATGTAGAATGAATGTAACAGATGGAGATCATCGTTAAATGATAACTCAATTGTTCTCCCTAAATTCCTTCTTATTCTCTCCCATCTTTGTATTCTCCTCTCCTTTCTCATCTATATCCCCTTTTTCCTCTGTTCTTTATTGCTTAATTACTATAGTAATAAACCAGGTTCATAACAAAATAAACTGTTATTATTTTCTTTTTCAAAATTGTTCATGCCAACTATTATAGTAGTAATAGTAAAATGACTTGTTTTCAATTAGTTATATATTAATAACTTATGAGATTGTGTTTTCCTGTATGAAAACAGAGCAGAGTATCTGGATTGATAACGAATGCACCGTTCATATTAAATGTGGATTGCGATATGTTTATCAATAATCCACAAGTTATTCGTCACACAATGTGTTTATTGCTAGGCTGTAAGAAGGAAGTGGAAGCTGCATTTGTCCAATGCCCACAATATTTTTATGATGGACTTCCAGATGATCCTTTTGGAAACCAATTTCTAGTTTTACATAAGGTCAGTCTCTATAATTCAATTTTTATTTTTCATTTTTAATATTGGATAATAAGATATTACCTAACTTAAATTGAGAAATAAACTATCATTATACTATATTTGCGAAAGTGTGAGAGCACAATTTTGCTTTTCTGAATATTAGAGAGGCAAATTTGAACAATTAATTGTTAAGATGATATATAAACTTAGCTATATTAATTATACTTATAAATATATTCTATAATTCAATTTTTAATTGGATCTTTTTACTACTTGTAATACATGATAGTGTTGAGAGCACAAGAAAAAATAAAATTTTTACTATTAAAAATATAAAAATTATTAATATGAATGTATTATAGTGTTAAAAAGTTGGAACTATAGTTTTTTTTTATAAAAAAATTACATCGCAATCAAAATATTATACGCCATATATATATATATATATATATATATATATATATATATATATATATATATATATATATAATGCAGCACCAACATTTCACATTGCTATTTTATATGGGTAAATTACTATTTAGTTTATAATGTTTGACGAAATTAATGAAATAGTTTCTATATTTAAAAAAGTAGCTTTTTGGTCCATGTATTTTGATTCTATCAACGAAATAGTCTTTCCATCTAATTTGATTGTTAAATATCTATAAAAAATAAAAATACCCTTTATTTTTTATCAAATTTTATTTTTTTTATCCGTCCATTAAAATCATAAATTTCACTTTTCACTACCATTAAAATCTTCATTCTCTATACAATTCCACTAATCATAATATACACAACCACAAATTTTCCCTCCTTCAATTTCAATAAATCAAATTTTAAATAATTAATTAACAAAAAGAAAAATAAAGAAATATCGCAGAGCAAAGAAAAAGTAAGAAAATATTTGAATGAAAGTTTCCATAGAGAAAAAATGGAAAGAAAATAAAGGAAAATGAAAAAGAAAATGAATAAAAAAAACTGAAAATTGGAGATGATGACATTTTGAAAATATAATTTATTTTATTTTTTAACAGAAAAACTGTAAAAATATACGGAGGAACTGATTGTTTTAACGGAATCAAAACATAGAAACCAAAAAGCTATTTTTTTTTAAATACAAAGACCAGTTTATTAATTTCGTCAAATTTCAAAAACTAAATAGTAATTTACTTATTATATATTAATGTTTTTAACTGTAATTTTTCATATTACTGTCATATAATATTAATATTTAATAGTATTGGAAAAAATATCCCACATCGAATAATGATAAAATAAATAAAGAATTTATAAGTGAGTGGATGTTGGACTTAGTATAAGCCAATTGGTTTTGTGCAAGTGAGTTCCATCACTTACCCATTTATAAGTCCACTTATATATGGGTCATTGGATTTTAATAAATAGAACAATGGACTTTTCCAAAAAATAATGTGCAATTGATTATGTTATTTGTTAATAAGTTTTATTTTTATTTATTTATGTTAGTATTTGGGACGTGGAATAGTGGGGCTTCAAGGACCTTTCTATCAAGGAACAGGATGTATTCACAGGCGAAAAGTAATATATGGTTTATGTCCTGATGATATTGGAATTAAAGCAAAATATCTCACTCCAGTTACTGGTAATCAATTGCTTCATTTTCTTCTTCTTTTATAATAATTAATTTTTTCCTAATTAATTACAAAATTATTTTTGGTTTAATAGGTAATTTAGATGATAAAGAATTGCTAAAAATATTTGGCAATTCAATGGATTTTATTAAATCAACTGCTAAAGCATTGCAAGGGAATACAAATACACCAAACAGTCTCTCTGATTCTGTTCAGGCAGCTTATCAAGTTGCTGATTGTATCTATGAGTATGGCAATAGTTGGGGTACAGAGGTGAGTTCTCGTAGAACTACTAATAAAGTTCAAAAGAAGTTATTGAGTAAATTGGGTCGTGATTGATGAATTTCAATTAATAAATTTAATTTAATTAATTGATGTAATTCAATTTGATTTAGTTTCAACTTCTAAAATTAGAAATAACCAAATTATATTTTATATTTATAGTTTTATATTTCACAATTAAAGTTCAATTCAAATTATTTATTTATTTGTAGATGAAAATGTGAAAGCCTAATCTTCATAAGAGTCGAAAAGTAGTTACTATTTGTTGCCGAACATGATTCATGCTCAACTAACTACAAACACATAAACATCGCCCCAAAAATATATATCTCAAAGTTAAACAACTTGAAACCCAGCATCAAAGTAAAATTTGAAAGTTTTGGACTTACAATGCGAATTTCGACTGAAATAAAGTAAGAAAACATGTTGGGAAATTAAAACGAAACTTTTAGAGAGTTAGACTCAAGCACCATTACTAGTCGGCCATGCACCACCGCTATTAGAGGTCTTAGAAATAAAAAAATTACACCATCTAACTCGCCTTGATGTCTGAAACTCAAAAATATAGGTCACTCACTGCCAACTCGTCGAAATTAGTCAAAGAAGGTTCGGCCACCATGCTTTTCGATCTTAGTCTCTGGTGAGTTATTTGGAGGGATTAGATGTCAAAAATTGTTGGAATATTTCGGCATTGAAGTTGCTTTATCTTGCATGTCTTCCATTGCCAATCAACTTTTCTTGTCGTTTTTACTCTCCTTATGGTTGTTGGAGATTTAAGGATGAGGTGGCAGTGGTAATGTGGCAAGGTGGTGGTCAGAGATCGGCCAAATCTCTCTCTTTCTCTCTCTCTCTTACTTGCCTTTCTTGATTTGGTTTAGTGATTCAATTAGTAGGTGTTTGGTAAAGTTTTTTGATACAACTATTAGTTTTTTTTATTCCCAACAGCTGTATCATACAAATTCTCTCTTTCTCTCTCTTTTGCTTGTCTTTCCAGACCTAGTTTAGTAATTAAATTAGTAAGTGTTTGATAAAGTTTTTTTATATAACTTCAAAGAATAGAGAAGTATAATATTGACAGCTCAGATTCAGTTTTAGAATTTGTTAATTAGTTTAATTATTCTGTTACAGTCAGTTAAATGATTAGAATAGTTAGATGGTAAACAGTTATTTTTTTCTTGTATATATATACTCAGTTCACAGTAATAAATC
>CANXYC011562956.1:0-33585 GCA_948193065.1 Aleurites moluccanus | reverse complement strand
GGTATGTTGAAAATACAGAGGAGACTCTGCCGGATTTTTGGCAGGGCATAGGAGTGTTGTATGGGATCAAGAAATTATATGGAATAGAATATAAATAAGTATGAATAATATTGTAAGTTCTGGCTATATAGTATTAGGGGTTCATCGAGGTATTGGTGGCCATTGGCATATCCTGTATCCTTGGACCGTTGCGGCTCCCCAGTTTGGGTCGTGACATAAACATATGAGCAACGGATCACATGAGTCCCCATTAAGAGTTATTCAAAAATATGAAACTATTATTGTGTCAAATTAGCATAGTTTTGCCTAATGGAAATACAACCTTAGTACAACAAACAAGTTCAGTTTCGTTCTTACATAAGTCTTATTTGTTCCTGACTTTGAGTTCAATCTTTTGTCTTTTACAAAGCCCTTTGATACACTACCCCTTAAACTTACCTTTTTTAAATCATGTTGTGTTATATAGGACCTAAAGATTGAGACAATGGTTGCAGTGGACAAGGTAGCATTAAGACTGTATATTGGATGCCAACTCTTTCAATTCCACCACATAGAATCACAATTGCAACTTTTGTTTTAAGAACTGTTGTATAAAAGGAATCCTACCTTTGTAAATGCCATGCTCTCTCTAGAGCAAAGTAATAAAAAGAGCTTTTCATTCTTTACAAGTTATACTACTTCAACTACAACCAACAAATTAGAATTGATTCATTCAAGACTAAGACATCCCTCTATTGACAAAATCAAACACATTCCATAATTCTCAACCATTCATACATATCCATTACAATGCCAAGTCTGTCCTCTTGCCAAACAACATAGGCTTTAATTTGATAGTAGCCAAACCATAATAAAAACCCTATTTACTTTGCCACATATAGACTTATGGGGTCCATAAAAAGTTAAATCCATTACTAGAGCTCATTATTTCCTTACCATTGTAGATGACTACTCTAGGGCTACTTGGACCTTATGTTGCAACAAAAGTCCTAATGTGGTCTTGCAATCATTAATTTCATATCTCTTGTTGAAAATCAATTTTCCACCACAAATTAGTAAGAATAGATAATGGAACTGAGTTCCTTAACCAAACTATTACTTAATTTTTTACTTCCAAAAGGATACTCCATTAACTTACCTGTCCAAACTCCCCTCAACAAAATGGGATAGTTGAGAGGAAGCATAGACACATTATAGACATAGCAAGGTCTTTGCGAATTCAAGCCCATTGAGGTAAACATTTTTGGTCTAAGTGTGTTCTTGCTGCAACATACTTAGTCAATAGGTTGCCCTCTAAACAACTAAATTGGAAAAACACCCTATGAGCTTTTATTTCATAGACCACCAACTTATACTCATCTAAGAGTCATAGTTGTTTTTGCTTTGCCACTAACAATCTACCTAATAAAGATAAATTTGATCACAGGGCTATCAAGGCAATTTTTCTTGGATACCCCAGCAATCAAAAGGCTTATAAATTGCTCAACTTAGAAACTAATAAAATTTTTTACAATAGGGATGTCATATTTTTTTAAGACCATTTTCCTTTTTTTAAACCGTACTGACACTCCTACTATTCCTACCCCTAATCCTATTGCATTTTCTGACACATACCATTTTACACCTTTTTTTTTTATCCTTCACCAAATGACATTTCATCTCAACCTTATATCACTTCTTCTGACATGCTACCCACTACTTCACCGACCTCACATCTTTATGTTACTCCATTTCATACTGATCATTCATCACCACATACTACCCTTCCTCCAACAACACATTTTCATACTTCCTAACATACTATCCTAATTCAGACTGTGTACCTTCTTCCTCTTGAGCCTGAAATAAATTTATATACTTCTCAGCCTGCTACTCCACCTCATTCTACTAAACTCATTCCCTTTGAGCATGTACCTTATCTTAGAAAAAGCAATCGGATTTCCCATAAACCTCTATAGCTCCAAGACTATGTCTCTAATTTGGTTACTGCCTCTACTTTACCTGCAGTTCACTCTATAGTCACAGGTCAGTGCTTATTCACTTATTCTCATTTTGCATTTCTTTCCACAGTTGATCTTATCCAAGATCCCTCCACTTATAATCAAGCTGCTTTTGACCCACAATGGGTTTTTACTATGAATTAAGAGCTTGAAGCTTTAGAAATAAAATCAAACTTTAGATTTGACTTCTTGGCCTGCTCATAAGAAAACTATAGGCTCAAATGGGTCTTTAAGGTCAAGTACAAGCCAAATGGAGAGATTGACATATATAAAGCATATTTAGCTACTAAAGGTTATAATCAAATTGTAAGCTTATACTACACTGAGAAATTGTTCCCTATTGCCAAACTTGTCACTGTTAGAGTCATTATTTCTTTGGCAACAGTAAAAAACTGGCCACTTTTCTAGCTTGATATCAATAATGCTTTCCTACATGGATTTATTGACAAGGAGATTTACATAACACCTCCTAAGGGCTATCATTTAGCTCAACCAAGTCAAGTATGTAAGCTCAAGTGTTCCCTCTATGGTTTAAAGCAAGCTTCTTGCCAATGGAATGTTGAACTCACTGATTTTTTTGCTCACATTAGGCTTTGTTCAGTCTAATAATGATCATTGTCTCTTTTTTAAAAGCACTAATGGAGACTTGTTAGTTGTTCTAGTTTATATGGATGATATTGTTCTTACTGGCACTAATATACCAGAGCTACACTTTGTAAAACAACAATTACACTCAATGTTCACAATCAAAGATTTGGGCCACCTTAAATACTTTCTTGGACTCAAAGTGGCTCGTTCTTCTTTTAGACCATTATCAGCCAGTGAAAATTTGTTATGGACTTGTTAAAATAAGCAAGCATATTGGAGTATAATCCTGTTGACTTTTCCCTCTCTAAAGGATTGCATCTTGATCCAAATGAAGGTGAGTTACTTTAAGAAACAGATTAGTACCGTCAACTCATAGGCAAACTCCTTTATATTAACTTTACAAGGTGAGACATTAGCCATGTTGTTCAGCATTTAGTCAATTCATGGCCACAGTAAGGATGCAACATCTTGATGCAACATTTCATGCCCTGTGTCATCTTAGAGGTGCCCCTTCTAGAGCCTTTTTTTCCCATAAACTTAGACCTGATGCTCACCGCATTCTGTGATGTAGACTGGGGCACGTGCACTTTTCCCCATCTCTTATTAACCAGTTATTGTATTTTCTTGGGAGGAGCATTGATATGTTGGAAGACAAAGAAATAATCTATTGTTTCTAAGTCTTCTGCCGAAGCCGAGTATTAAAGCATAGATTCAACAGTTTGTGAGTGAGAGGC
The DNA here is from genome assembly GCA_948193065.1 of Aleurites moluccanus. NCBI lineage: Eukaryota > Viridiplantae > Streptophyta > Magnoliopsida > Malpighiales > Euphorbiaceae > Aleurites > Aleurites moluccanus. Next base: position 30,263 of record CANXYC011562956.1, on the reverse strand, counting down.
CCCATCCGAGCACCGGTCCAGTCCGTTAAGAATCAGAATACTCATTCGGGTCCGATCTCATAATTGAAGAGACCATCGCTTATTTTTTATTTTGAAAATTTGGTTTTTGGAAGTTGCCACCTTAATTTATTTTTAATTGGGAAAATTTAAGGAAAAAACCCATAAATTGACTCTAATTTATCTATCCTAAAGGAAAAATACACTAGTCTTTGAAACCAAAGAGGATTCAGGGACTAGGTTTTCAGTTTATTTAACAAAAAGTTGTTTGGCTTATTGATATAAAGATAACTTAAAAAATAATTTCATGAATAATGACAATATAATTGCATGATTAAATGAATGAAAGGACCATTAATATAGAATAAACATAAAGAATAAGTAATAAATATAATAAAAAGGCAAAAAGTGAATAATTAATTATAAATAAAACCAAATATAAGGGATATTTTCTCTAGCTATTATAGGATTCTAGGAAAATCACACATTCCCCAAAATAAGAAAGAGAAAGAGCAAATAAAAACTAAAAATAAAGAAATGGAAAAGGTGGAAGTTGTTATTTATTTAGATTTGATGCTTTTAAAATAAGCAAGCCTGCGTATCCCTTTGAATGGGAATAAAAACTCATACAGTTCTTCATTTTTGAAAAGAAGTTGGTCTTATTATTTCGCCCAATTTATCATGTTTTGTTTATTTGATACTTTACCAAATTGAAAGAACAAGAGAAAGAGTTAGGTACTTTACCTTGCGTCTTATTAACTTAGGAATGGAGGGCGGGTAGAGTGACTTGCCGGATCGAAGTTCCACTTTCCCTAATTCTAAGATATTCTCCTTTTTATGTTAACTCCAAACTACCTCCAATTGAACTAAACCCAGTTCTAATGAATTAAGACAATTCAAAATTATAAAAAGCAAACTAAGCACCAATTCGAAATCCCAATAGGGATTAAGTTGGGCGGGCAAACCAAAAAAGGTATTACTTTAAGAATGATTTACAGAGGAGGAGTATAGGAGTGAATAATAGGATAACCATTAACTAATATTCATGGTGTCTCTTTCAAAGGTGGGATGGAGGACTTTATTTATAGGCTAGGAGGTAAAGAAAGAGATCACAAAGTTTCGATGTAGGATTTTAGGGTGAAAAGCTAGATTCTGAATGAGTCTAGGTCTACGATATCGCAAAGCCTCTCTGTGGTACCACAAAACTCTTCTGCGGTGCTACAGAGCTCTTTTGCGGTGCTATAGAGCTCTTCTGCGGTGCCACAAGGCTCTTCTGTGATCTTGAGCTGCTTCTTCTAATTTTTCGACCCGTTTTGGGTTTGCTTTGCTTCCTAGGAGTCCCAACTTCTGATTTACAGTGTACCCAGTCTAAAGGTGTTGAAATACGGGTTCACAGATGCCCCTCATCATAATCACCTTGTCTGTAAGGTTATTTTGATGACAGTGAACACGAGAAAAAAACCTGAGTGTTTTGAATGAAATTAGCAGTCTTGAGTTCGATCCAGGCAATACATTAGAAGCCTAAGTCTGTTTTAGAAAACTTGAGTGATTCTTAGAAAACCTGTTGTGTGATGAAGTGCAGCTTTGGTGCCTATATAAAGGAGTGACTACCTTTATTTTCACTCATCTTCATCATTTGTTAAATTTCACTTCTCTCTCTCTAAAAGTCAAATGCTCTGATTTCTCTCTAGAATGTCTTCCTTAACAAGTAGCCGTCATACACGCAGTTATCTGCCCCATTTGAGAATGACTACCTAGATGATCTGCTTCAAAAACCTGAGCATCAGGTCTCCCGAAGCGGCATTATTAAGGTATTTTACCATTTTGCACCTCTTTACTGTTTTGAGGTTGGATAATAGAATACACACAATAATTCATATAAATACTTATAAGTCAACCTTGTATTTTCATTAATTATCGGAAAAATTAATTAATTAAATTTGAATTTAACCAATTAATTAAGCACCTTTTTTTAGACTATGAGCATAATATTAAGAGGGGGTAGATCAAACCTGTCCATTGTGACTTCCTTTTTGGCTGGGAATGAGCAAGTTCAGAATCTTATCGAACCATCCAGTTTGCTGGGTCTACTATTACTTGATTATTCTTATGAGGATAATCAACCATTATTGAGAGCTCTGACTGAGAGATGGTGGGATACAACTAACACCTTTCATTTTCTATATGGAAAGATGACTGTCACTTCTTTTGATTTTTCAATGCTAATAAGATTGCACTTCAGGATTTGTCCTATGGAGTTTTATCCATCCTGGAAAACCTTCCTTCAGAGACCATGGTTGATCTACATTGACCCACCTCGTGGGGATCCACACATTCCACGTACTTGGCTACGTGGTCAGATAGAACTTCTGATACATCTTGGTGTATAAACTACCGTTGAACAAGCTGCTCAACTTGTTATCTTGATGATATTGGATTGTTCCTTTTGCCATACATGGAGAGATATCATTAACCTAAACACCATTCACTCTTTGGAGGATCTGTCAGTGATTCACGAATTTAACTGGGAAGGCTCAATTTTATGTGTCATGTACCGAGAGATGTCTGACTTCTCACGGGGAGTTTTCTCTAGCTTAGGCAGGACTCACGTCATCTGGGAGGTATGACCCCTTTCTTTCTTTTTTTCCTTTTTTGTTGTTTTGCTAACTGTCATCTGTTTGCAGTTCAAGGCTTATGAGTATTTTCCCTTTCTAGCTCCCTCTCTAAGGGATGGTGTTGCGATTCGCTTCCCGAGCGGTCACACATGGCATGTACAGAATCGTGCTCTTTACTCAAGGCGAGATTTCTGTGGAATTCGTGTCTATTTCTCTCACTTAGAACCATCTTAGGTACATATATCCATTTCCTTCTTTGATTGCCTCATACATTTTCTTTAACATCAAATTCTGGTCCCTATATAAATGCGTTGGACTCCGTTTGTTAACAAACTCCACTTGTTTACCCCGAGAGTTGAATATTGCATTACCTTATCTTCTCGTAGACTTCTCCTATGATTCTAGTCCATTCGGATGTTCTACCTTAGAGACAAAGTTTGTGGGTAGATTTCTAGAGAGAGGATCATCCCTATTAATCCTCCTATTGAGATGCATTATGGACTACAAATCCAAGATCAGGATACATTAGCTATCGGCATACCCATAGAACCCTACTTAGATCCTGAGGCTGATTATACTGACTTTTGTCATAGATATCTAATGTCAGATGTTCCATTTTTAGATAGACCAACTGTGTCTTCTTATAGGAGATCTGTAATTAACTCAGCTCATCCTCCTTTTGTTGGGACGAGTGTTGGAGTTGGCCCTAGCAAGACCGAAGGGACCTCGACTGATGGATCTCTCTCCAGATCCTTTTGTGCCACTAAGGAGATAGATTATATCGTAGCTAACCACGAGCTGGTGTGCTATAAGATCCCTCATGCTTTACTAATGGGTTACCAGCCACTTTCTGATGATATTACAAAGGTATACGCCTTTTAACCCTTTAACTTATCATAGAAAATGATAATACAACATGCTTCTTGACTTCTCTTATATGCAAATTCCTTTAGACTGGGCTCATCATTCTCATGAGATGATTCACTAATTGAGAGGAGATTTGGCAGTATCTCTTACTATTAACTCTTTTGCCGAGGATCAGGATGAAGAGACACCAACACAAAGGAGGAGGAGGAGAGCTAGGAGCAGTGACCATTAGCTTCACTTTGTGTTTCCTGAAATGTCAGTTATATAGGACAAAACTATGCCAATGTATGCCATGTATTTTGAATATTATGCTATAGTGTGCTTCGAACACTATGGCATGCTTTGAGTATTGTGCCATATTATGCTATGAACATTATGTTATTTTTATGCTATGAATGTAATGTCTTTCTCTTTTTTCCTTCTTCTCTCTTTTTTCCTTTTCTTGTCTTTTTTTTTTTGGCTGTTTGTTATGCAATACTGTACAAGGTCTATGTGAAATTGTACAGGGGTTGTGCAGTACTGCGCAAGATCTGTGTGAAACTGTACAGAGGCTATGCGGAACCGTACAACACCTCTGCGGATCCGCAGAGCCGCTCTGCGGTCTGACGTGGGACAGGTAAAAAAAAAAACCTAATTTTTACACTATAAAAGCACTCCGTTCAAGGCAGCTGCCCCCATCTGCCATTCCTACAATTTTTAATCATTTGTCTCCCTTTTCCTTTTCCTTTTGTCAATATTCTCTCATTTTTTAGCCATGGAGCCTTATTTTTCTCACAATATGCACCTATAGACAAAAAACCTTGAGAAAGTGGAACGTATTAATCTTGGAACTTTTGGAATTAGTGCTATGACCACACTGTGGGGGGTCAAGGTGGATTGGGACTTTATTAAGGCTTGTATAAGGTTTTGGGACCCAAAAGTTCATATTTTTAGGTTCGGGGCTAGCATGAATGAGATGTGTCCAACCTTTGAAGAGTTTAGTGCCCTTCTAGGTTCTTACCCAGATGCTGACTTGGCTGCTCCGATCCAACTGTTAGGCTATTTCAACACCTTTCAAATTCTGCTTAGTTTGGATATAGCTAAGGCTAGTCCTATAGAAGTGGATGACCAGGTTGATCTTACTGCGGTAATTGCCGAATTTCATGATACACATGGTTTTAAATATCCTGACTAGTAGAGACTTCGAATGTGGGCCTTGGCTTTCTGTCTTACTTCAGGTAACCTTTTTATGAGATCTTCTAGCTAGGGTGACATCAAGATTGCTGGATTAATCACCCAAATGGAGAGTGGTCATTCAATTACAGGCCTTGTCTTGGTTGAGACTATCCTTAGTTTATATCGTGCCTACACAACTGCGGAGCCCTGGTCTGTGAGCCCGATCATCTTACAGGTATGTTCTTCTCTTCTTTAAAAAGCTATTTCTTTCAAATTACTTTGCTTATGAGGGAGGGAGGTTCTATTTTAGTAGGTTTGGCTTAGAGACCACCTGAGAGTGGTGTCTCCTCCCATTCGAGCTGACTACTTTGCTTCATGGTACCAGTCTAGAAAAATAGAAAAGAGGCTGAATTCTGAAAAATCATGGACCGAATGGATGATTGACCTTGCCTCAGAGGAACTGTTGTGGCTTTGTCCTTGGTATAAGATCAAGAAGTTCATGACTATGAGCTTTGGATATCGGATGGTATATCGGCCAGGTCTTCATATGGTGACCTTCTATCAAGTAACTAGAGTGATGCGCCAAATGGGTCATACACAGGGGGTTCCCCCAAATGGGGTTGTATTTCATTCAATTTTGATTACTCCTACTGTGGCTAGGGCTATCACAAATGGTTGGGCTCGGAGCTTCCATGTCATTATCCCTTCCCATCATTTTTGTAGATTGGAGACTTATGATCTCTGGTGGGTTGCTACATCTTGGTCTCAGAGAAAAATCAAGAGAGTTGCCATATTGAATGAGATAGAGGGAAAGATTGTTGAAGTAGTGACGACTGACACACCTAAGGGGAATGATGCTGATGACAATGATTCAGGGGACAACCAACTTAGGAGGAAAAGAGCTACCTAGGATTTTTTTTTAGAGAGACATGAATAAAATGAGATCCTCTTCCTGAAAGAGTCTCTTTGGGATTTGTTTTTTTTTTTTTTTGTTTTATTATAGAAGAGATGTTTGGGCCAGATTTGAATAAGACATCAATTATTATATATTTTTTTTATTTTTTCTCTAACTTTTGACTAAGCTGCCTTTCTAGATTTTCATCTTAACGAGTTCTATTTTTTTTTTCTTTTTCTTCTTCTTTTTTTAAGATGCAAGCAAAAGGTCATGAATGATAGAAACTTCACAAAATAAATTTTTATTTTAAGGTTTGGATATTACCCAAATTGGACTACTTATGTATCTCCACTTTTCTTTATTATTATTTTTATCTTCTTCTTTTTTAGGAGAATCAGATCCACATAGTTCTTAGTTACATTGCAAAAGAAAATTACCATTTGATCTATACAAAATAATGTTTCAACTAGTCCAGATTACAAGGACTAGAAAACTCTATTCCATCGAGATCCATTAAAATAACACCTATACCTGATAAGATCTGCTTAAGCACATATAGGCCAATCCAATTTGGTCTAAACTTTCCTCAAGGATCATGCATTGGAGCTTGGATTTCTTTAAGGACTAGGTTGCCTTCCTGCAAACGCCTATCTTTAATTTTTCTTGTTATGCTTAGATAACTTCTATTGGTAGCCCTGGATCTAATATAGGGCATCCATTATTTTCTCCTCAATAGCATTCAACTGGTCATGATACCCTTTCACCCACTCAGATTCTTCTAACTGGCTTTTTCGCATAATCCTGGCTGATTGGATCTCCATTTCGATTGGTAGAACAACTTCCATTCTGTATACCAATGAATACGGTGTAGCTCTTGTGAGAGTACGAATGGAAGTCTGATATCCCTATAAAAAAAAGGTAATTGTTTATGCCAATTCCTATGATTATTAGTCATCTTTTGCATAAGAGTTTTAATCATTTTATTGGCTACTTCAACTGCCCCATTAGTCTGTGGTTGGTAGGGAGAAGAATGATGATGTTGTATCTTTTCTTTTTTCAACAAGCGAATTACTTCTTTCTGAAAATGAGATCCATTATCTGTAATGATCTCAAAAGGGACACCAAACTGACAAATGATGTTGGTTTGGATGATATAAGCCACCTTCTTAGAATTCAATACTTGATAAAGGGTTACCTCAATCCATTTTATGAAATAGTGCATAGCCACTAAAATATATTCATATCCGCCATATGACTTGGGACTGATCCTCCTAATAACATCGATGCCCTAGGTTGCAAATGTCCAAGGAGTTGCCATTGGGTGCAAAGGAACTGGGGGATGTCGTTGTAACTTGGCGTAGACCTAACATTTGTGACACTTCTGAGCAAACTTAGCACAACCTTCATTAATGGTTAATTAGAAATATCCTTAGTTTGCAATCTTTCGAGCAAATGCAACATTGTTCATGTGCGGGCCTTCTTCACCACCATGAACCCACTCTATAATTTGCTGGGCTTCTTCCTCTGTTACACATCTCAAATGTATATTATTCTATGCTCACTTGTATAGTACATCACCATTTAGGATGAAACTAGTAGATAATTGCCTTAACGTCCTTCTGTCTGACTTAGTTGCTCCCTCTAAATATTTCCCCTGCTTGATGAAATTGAACATATCCCAAAATCATGGTCTGTTATCTGCTAAATGAACATGTATACATATAGTATCACGAGTTGGCTGTCTCCACACCGTAACTATCACTGGCCTAATTATTTCACTTCCCTTCATGTCCAACATAGATGGCAGGGTTGCTAAAGCATTAGAAAATTGATTCTTGGCTCGAGGTAGGTAATGGAAATAAAGTTCATGAAAATTTTGAGCAAGATCATCCAAACGTTGATGGTAAGGAACTAAACGTTCTTCTCTTATCTTTCACTTGCCATGGGCTTGTGAAATAATGAGATTTGAATCTCCATAGACCTATAAGTAATTAATTCTCGTGTTCACTGCTACTTCTAAATTGGCTATATAAGCCTTATACTCTGCTTCATTATTTGTTACCTAAAATGCCAGTTTAATTGCCATGGGTAGATGTTCTCCTTCTGGAGTGACAAGGACTACCCCAGCGCTGAAACCTTTGTTATTGGATGCTTCATAAAAAAAAACCCTCCAAACTTCAGACTCTACTTGTAAGATACCTTCATCGGGGAACTCAGGTTCAAATAATGTTTCATCGATAAGAGCTGTAGCCAATTGATCATCCACCACACTTCCTTTTACCGCTTTTCTAGCAAAATACTTCAGGTCAAATGATGCAAGAACTACCATCCACCACGCCATCTTACTGTCAAGAACTAGCCTTTCCATAAGGAATTTCAAGGGGCTCTTATCAGCAAGAATATGAGTAATGTAGGAACTTAAGTAATGTTGAAGCTTATGACATGCCCAAACTAAAGTAAGGCATAACTGCTCGATTTGGTTTTACTTAAGTTCATGAGCTAGCATTCACTTACTCAAATAATAGATAACATTTTCTTTATAAGAGTCTTCAACATTCTGGGCAAGCATTGCCCCCATAGCTTCTTAAGAAATAGAGACATACAACAATAATGGCTTACCAAGCCTTGGAGGCTGCAAAACTGGAGGGCTCAATAAGTACTCTTTGATCTTTTCAAAGGCATTTTGGCAATCATCATTCCACTGTTTAGAAGCTTATTTTTTTAACAATTTGAAAATTGGACCACACATATCAGCCATTTATGAGATGAAGCGACTAATGAATTGTAACCTTCCAAGAAAAACCCTAATCTCCTTTTCAGTCTTTGGGGATGGCATTTCTAAAATGGCTTTTGATTTTGCAGGATCAATCTATATGCCTCTCTTAATAACCATGTATCCCAAAAATATACTAGAAGATGCAATAAAAAGGCATTTAGTAGGATTCAACTTTAAATTGTATTGGTGAAGTCTAAGGAAGAATCGGCTCAATGCTCCTAAATGATCATCAACTGTTAGAGATCTTATGACCATGTCATCCATATAGACCTCAATATCTTTATACATCATATCATGGAAAAAAGTGGTTGCCATCCTTTGGTAGGTGGCCCCAACATTCTTCAGCCCAAAAGGCATGACCTTATAACAATAGGTGCTTCATTCTATCACAAATGTTGTTTTTTCCTTGTCGGGAGGATACACCTGAATCTAGTTATATCCCGCATACAGATCAGTCAAAGAGACCATTTCAGATCCTACCATGTGATCAACCAACAAGTTTATAGAGGTAAAGGAAAATCATCTTTCAAGCAAGCCTTGTTTAAATCCCTATAATCTTTACACATCCAGACTTTTCCATCTTTCTTTGGAACTAGTACTATATTAGCCAACCATAAAGGATAGGTGATTGGCTCAGTAAACTCATTATCTAACAACTTGGTGACTTCTTATTTGATCTTCAAAGACCATTCTGGTTTCAGTCTTCTCAATTTCTACTTGATAGGTTTCACATGCTCGTAAATGGGGATCTTATGCACTGCTATGTTCAAATCTATACCAGTCATGTCCTTAGGTTCCCATGCAAAGCAGTCTATAAATTATCGAATCATCCTGACCAATACTTCTCTATCATGAAATGATGATGCAATAAATGTGATCTTGGGTTTTTCTTTTGTGTGGAAATTTATTGACTTTTTGCCTTTATCTTTTTTTATCTCATTAATTTTTTTTTCTTTTTCTGATGTCTCATTCAAATTAGACCCAAAAGAAAGACCAAAAGAAGAAGGAAAAACTGAATCATAAGAAGAAAACTCAAACTTTTTATTACAAATAAAAGCACCATCATCCATTGTTACATCAAAACCAAACAAAGGACCAGGAAGGTCAACAATTTCAAAAGGAAAGGTAAAAGGAAAAGACTCAACAGACTCAGACTCAGACTCTGTTTCGGATTCTGACTCGGGCTCCTCTCCATAGTGCCAATTTTCAAGTTGGGCCAGGGTTGGTTAGATGAATTTGGTTGGGTATGTCTCCTCTTCATTTTCAATTATAGAGATCTGCTAAAAAAGAGTAGCCTCCATGTTATCCTCCCGATCTTGCTTCAGCATGAATATCAGCTCACACTCTTCTAACGTAAGTTTGACATCAAAGAAGATTTTAAAACCAGGGATTAGCTTTTTAGTAATGGGACAAATCCAAGGTTCAGAGAAGCCACAATAAGGCAAATCTTCACCCTCTTTTACAAAATACCCATTGAGGGTTTTGAAATAAGGGCACATCTGCTATTCATAATCCTCACCTATTCTCTAGGCTTGGGCTTTTTCCTTGGCCCTTGCTTCTGATTCCATCAAATCTTCTTGAGTCGATTTATAACCAAGTCCAAAAGGAGGACTAACTACAGGGTAGTCTCGAAAACTCTTCATCCCTTGTTGATTTTTACCCAAACCTAAACCAGGAAAGTAATCCATTTTTCTCATCATATTAGCCACAACAAAGTTACCATGTGTATGAAAATCAAAAAGAATGAGTTCTTTACCTCCTTCAGCTTTTATAAATTAGACTGTATCAAAGAAAAAACCAGATAAAAGAGTAGATGTTAACTCATGATGAATTTCCAAAATGGGCATAGGGTTACGAGTTTCACTTTTCCCATACATATCCCCTTTGATGGTGACAATGGAGGTTCTATGAGGGAACTTAAGTTTCTGGTGAAAAGATGAAGGAACAACTTTGGTTTGATTTATCCATCGTCTTTTAAGAAATAGATTAAAGCATGCAGGTACATCAATCACTTGAAAAGGAATAGAAGCAGTGATAGGTCCGATTGTAACATCTAATGTAGCCACACCTAAAACTTCTCATTTTGTATTATCATATGCCCTCACAATCTGATCAGAGGGTGTAAAGTCTGAAGCTTCTAACCCCAAATAGCTAGCCATCTTGAGTGGGCAAACATTTAAAGCAGACCCATTATCTACCAACACCATTGGAATAGTCTTTCCATGAGCCATAACTGTTATATAAAGAGCATGATTATGGTTGGCTTCCACCTTTGGCAAATCATGATCATTAAAGGAGATGGAAGTAGCTTTGGTAATATTGGCGAGCGAAGCTACCAAGTTTCAGGGGTGATATCTATGGGTGTTTGGCACTGGTTTAACGCCTTGCAAAGAGCTTGGTGGTGAGGGTATAATGATTGGATAAGATTCTAGATGAAGATATTAGCTTGGGTCTTTTTGAGTTACTTAAGAACAATATCCTCATTAGGTTCATAGCCAAGCTTCACTGTTGGATGAGGGGTAGGTTGAGCTGGTTGAGGGGAAAGTTGAATAGGTGTTGATTAATAAACTTTGCACTTCTTGTAATCGCATCAACTTATTCAATAAAGTCATTCAAATCAAGCACACAATAAAAACCAGAAACTGATTGGATAAAAGAGATTAGAACAGCTTCAAAATCTAAGGCAATGATAAAATTAACTTGATGATTTGGTAAAGGATTGGTGGAGATATTGGATCTCTGCCTCGGTAGTAAAATCTTACTATCAACAAGATCTTGGATCTTATGCCTTGGATTTTTACATGCATATGTCTTGTGACTGGTGCCTTAGTGTTACACACAATATTCATTCACATTGTAGCTTTTAGGCAATGGATTGAGGGGTGCTCTTGGTTCTAAGGCTTTCAACAAATTAGCCTCCAAAGCCTTCTTATAAATTATGCTCAAAGGCATGCCCAGATTAGTAAAGTTTCTTCTTTCCAATCTCATTGGCTGGTGGTTGAAAATAGCAATGACCTCCCCACTTTTTTTATTAGAGGGATAGGTGGCACTTTTTTTTGTATCATGAATTGGATGACTCATCCTTGATCTGGCCACTTTGGATCAAGTCTTCAATTTTAGAAGCTACTGCAATGAGAGCTTTAAAGTCCGGGAGATACTGGTTAAGGAGAGATGATTTTGATAACTTTGAAGAAGGTTCTTTGCAATAATATCAATTTGTTCTTTTTCAGTTGGTCGATTCAACATTTGAGCAGCCTTACCCCTCCACCTCGTAAGGAACATGGTGAAGGATTCCCTTTGTTGTTGCTTGGTAGCTTCAAGGTCTCTTCGAGTAGCATCCACCTCAATATTATAATGATATTGTTTAACAAATGCATTGCAAATGTCATCCAAAGTTTTCTTGTAATTTGAGTCCAAATCAACAAACCACTTTACCATAGCCCAGTAAATGATTGTTGAAAAAGTTGAGCAAGGAGCTCATTATCAACTCCTAAAGGATTCATAGCCCCAACATACATCTAAAGGTGGGTTTTGGGACAAGTGGTACCATTGTATTTGTCCATGTTGGGCATTTTAAATTTTGGTGGAACTCTGGCAGTTGGAAAGAGAGGCAAAGAATTTACATCAATAAAATCCTCATGCTTCTTGATATTTTTTAGGGTCCTTTCCATGGCTTCAAATTTTTTCATGCATTTCTTAGCATCAAGGAAAGAAGAGGATTCCCCACCTTGAAAAGTATTCAAAGATAAGGTAGGGACTGTGTTAGTGCTCGGGTTTGGGTTTGCATGAGTATGAACATCTTTACCCTTATTAGTCAGATCAATAACAGGGTTCGAAGTTGTGGGGTCAATGGATTTAGTTTGGGCGGCATTGAGGTTCATCATTACTTTAACCTCATCAATAATGGACTGACGTTGTGAATTTTTTGTGGCAGTGAAACTAGCTTGCTGGGCTTCAAGGGTAGTCTAAAAGTTGTCCTCTTGCTTCTTAAGAAGTTTGGTGAGTAGTGTGGTCATAGCATCCATGTCGGTCAGGTTAACCATATGTACCTAGTGAACACATATGAAGGGAAAGAAGGGTAAGTAACTTAAGTTAGAAAAGTAACGTGACTCTAGGTAAATGGGCTTTGGCATTGGTGTGGGCATATATGAAAGGGGAGGTCCAATGTATTTGGAAGGATCTAACATTCCACTTTACTCAAGGCCTTTTAACTTATGCATGATATGTATGGATGATATGGATGCATGAATAAAAAATGGTTCATGATTATGCAATCATACCAAGGTATAATTTATTAGGGTACATACAACCTAGGGTCCAAGTTCTAAATTCATTACATGAAAGGGTAAGGGTGGCTTTGATTGGGTACTCGTCACACTAGGGTAGTTATATACCTAACTACATGTGAGTCAAATAGCCTCGCATGGGTCCAACAGTACGTACTACCCATTACACCTTTGAAAGGATTAAAGGATTCGTAACAGGGTGGATGCTTTTGCTATAGGCAAGTAGACCCAATGAGGGTTACCCACTCAATGCTACAATCGCTATCCATTATTTTTCTAAAAAACTAAGTTTGGAGGCAAAGAGCCTATGCAAGTGATGCATGAAAAGCTATAATTATATTAAAAAGCCAAACATTTTAGATTTTTGAATAAACCAATTAGTAGTCCTCTTATTTTCTTTTTGTAAAAGAAAGTGATTTCCCAGTGGAGTTACCAACTGTGAGGCCTCGTCCGAGCACCGATCCGGTACACTGAGAATCGAAATGCTCATTCGAATCCGATCTCACGATTGAGTGGCTATCGCTTTTTTTTTTTTTTTGAAAATTTAGTTTTTGGGAGTGTCCACCTTAATTTATTTTTAATTGGAAAAAGTTAAGGAAAAAATCCATAATTTGACTCCAATTTATTTATCCCAAAGGAAAAATGCACTAGTTTTTGAAACAAAAAAGAGTTTGGGGACTAAGTTTTCAGTTTTTTTAACAAAAAGTTGTTTGGCTTATTAATATAAAGATAACTTAAAAAAATAATTTCATGAACAATGACAATATAATTGCATGATTGAATGAATGAAATGACCATTAATATACCATAAACATAAAGAATAAATAATAAATACAATAAAAAGACAAAAAGTAAATAATTAATTACAAATAAAACCAAACATAGGGGATATTTTCTCTAACTCTTATGGGATTTTAGAAAAATTACATATTCCCCAAAATAAGAAAGAGAAAGAGTAAATGAACTAAAAATAAAGAAATGGAAAAGGAGGAAGTTGTTATTTATTTGGATTTGATGCTTTTAAAATAAGCAGGCCTGCATATCCCTTTGAATGAGAATAAAAACTCACGCAATTCTTCCTTTTTGCAAAGGAGTGGGTTTGATTATTTCGTCCAATTTATCATGTTTTGTTTATTGGACGCTTTACCGAATTGAAAGAATAACATAAAGAGTTAGGTGCTTTACCTTGCATCTTCTTCACTTGGGAATGGAGGGCGGGTAGAGAGACTTGTCGAATAGAAGTTCCACTTTCCGTAATGCTAAGATATTCTCTTTCTTATGTTAACTCCAAAACACCTCCAATTGAACTAATCCCAGTTCTAACGAACTAAGACAATTCAAAATTATAAAAAGCAAACTAAGCGCCAATTCGAAATCCCAATGGGGATTAAATTGGGCTGGCAAACCAAAGAAAGTATTACCTTAAGAATGCTTTACAGAGGAGGAGTATAGGAGTGAATAATAGGATAACTATCAAGTAATATTTCTGATGTCTCTTTCAAAGGTGGGATGGAGGGCTCTATTTATAGGCTGGGAGGTAAAGGAAGATATCACAAAGTTTCGATATAGGATTTTGGTGTGAAAAGCTGGATTCTGAACGAGTCTAGGTCTGCGGTTAAGCAAAGCTCTTCTGCGGTACCGCATAGCTCTTCTTCTAATTTTTTGATTCATTTTCGGTCCGCTTTGCTTTCTAGGAGTCTCGACTTCTGATTTATGGTGTATCCCAGTCCATGGGTGTTGAAATAGGGTTTATAGTGAGTTACTTTGAATCTTATATTTGTTACGACCTCTATATTCCTCTTGCACGGCTATGACAACCAGACTGCCCTCCATATTACTGCTAATCTCGTCGACATTGACTGCCACATAGTGAGACAACAATTATATAAAAATTTAATTTCCACTCATTATTTTTCATCTCAGCAGCAATTGGCCGATTTTTTTATAAAATCCCTTTCTACTAAGCTTCATCGATATTTTGTCTCCAAGTTGGGACTTGTAAAGTTACCCCAAGCTCTAACTTGAGGGGGTGTTAGATATACAACACATATATTTATTAATTTGAAATTGGCGTGCACTTTTGTAGCTTCTGTTACAAGTTAGTTCAGTTTGTTATGTTTGTTATTGTACAGGTTCATTAGCTGTCTTTTAAAATGAGTTTGATAGGAACCACGTGCAGCTGGTTAGTTGGAGTATTGCCATGCTTGCAATTCAATAGTTTTAGCTTAGTTTGTATATAAAGCTTGTATCTTCTTCTTCGTTTAATCAATGAAAAACAATTTAACAATTTACTCTCAACTATCAAACATACCTAACGAAGTCTAGCCCAAATGATTAAGATTAAGACCCTGATCTCATATCTATAATAAACTCTATCTTTATAAGTGGGTTGTTTGAATTTATTTCTTGTTGTATATAATATATCTTGACAAAAACAAGAGAAATATGCATTGCTTATCAAATTATTGCGCAGAAGAATACTACTGATCTCCACAATATCTTTCCTATATTATAATTTTTCTATTCCTTAGGTGAGGAATGGAGATAATGAGATAAATCTACAATAATTTAAATTGAGACTGTCAACCAATCCAAATTGATTTTTTGTTTTTGTAATAGCAAGCCTATAAGCTTATAATGCTTCTCATCCAATTATTACCATTAATTTATGTGTAATTAATATGTCATAATTTTAAATTTATAGTTTTTTTGCTAAAATGGTAGGATTACAACTACATCACGTTTAACCTAAAAAATATATCACATTACTTTAGCTAATAGATATCACAATTTTATAATTTTAGTCCTAATTTATATTTTATATATTTAAATACAACTAAAATCAAGCACACAAAAAAGCTTTCACCTAATTTAGAAGAAATCCATCATTTCAACTTTCAACTATGTAAGTAGAGTATTCTTTAGTGTTTCAATGATATTAGTTAGAGATGGTAAATTCTAACCTAATCGATAACTCAATCTGAACTCGTCTATTTGAATTCGATTCATATTTTGTTTGAATTAGTATAAAACTCGAAAATGATTAGATTTAAATATGTATTCAACCAATTTGAACCCATGAGTCAACCCGCCTAACAATCCGAAATAAATTAATAAAAATAATTGACTTTATCAAATAATTTAATTTTTAAAAATAAAATCAATATTATGATATTTATTATTAATATTAAAACTACTCAAAACTTAAAATTTTGAATATTTAAAAATTTGATAAATTTATATATATCAATTATCTAATAAAAATTGAGCCTTAGAGTTATTTAAAAATAAAATTTTCCATATTTTAATGAAGACAATTACTTAAAAATTTATCATGTATTAAAAAATTAACTTAACATATATGAAGTTATTTTATTGATATTTCATGAAATTGTGTTTTTGTATATCATAATTAAATACATAATTATATACAAAACTAATATATTAATATATTTTTATTATTTTTTAGTTGGTCTAGATATAATAAACTTGATCCACATATATTTTTATATTAATATTCAACAATCAAATTATCAATATGTAATGTTTAAATTTAATAAACAATTAATAATAATAGTTAACATATGTTAAAATATTTTAATAAAATATATAATAAATAAAATTGTACAAAATATGAGCTCATGACTAGTTATACATGTATAAAGTATTGATATATTAGTTTGAACTTTTAAAATATTAGTAATAATTTATTATCTTAATAATTTTACTTATTCCTATAAATTAATAAATATAACATAACATATTAGTAAAATTGCATATTTATAATTAAATATATATGATTATTTTTATTTTTATTTTTTTAATTTTTGAACTTACGTGTGAAAATTTTATATTTAAAATAATTTTTTTAAAATTAATTTTTAGATGACTCAACTCAAACTGACCCAAACTCACAACTCAACTAGAATTTGACTCAAAATATTTCTTTTAGGTCAACCTGATTTGTAACTCGACCCACCCATAATCCGAGAAGACTACCCATAACCCGCCTAAAAAAGACAATACCCAAAATGACTCAACACACCCAATCCATTTGCCACCTTTAATTATTACTAATTTTATAGGTTTATCATTAATTACTATTGAGCTCGTAAAAAAGAGATCCTATCAACTTGTACCGACCTAAGATAACAAACTTATATGTTAAATATTACTTCATTATTGAGAAAAAAGACTTCCATTGAATATAAAGAGTTTCTTGAAGATGCTCTAAAAAGGAGGTGATTCGACCACATATTTCATTATGACTATCTTGTTATAACCTCACTCCAGTCAATAACTTTGCCTTCGACATCCCTCTCCTTGTAGTTAAGGTGACGACATCAAGCATGACTAGCTCTCATAATATGGTGGGTGAGTGACAAGTAGAAAAAGTGATATGATATTCAAAAACAATTTATTAATTTCTTTTTCTATTTTAAGTTACTTTTACAAGTATGTCCTATAAATTTTCTTAATTTTTGTTAAAGTTGTGTTTTTTATAAGTTCTTTAGGAAATTTAGAAGTTTAAGATCATATTCGAGGAATTTTAAAAGCTTAGAGGTGTTAGAAATTAAAGTTTGTGTAAATTTGAGACTTGACCATACAGGCTTGAAAATATTAGAAGAAAGGCATAGCAAAGCAATTTCAGGGTGCCCAACCATGTTGAGTAAGTTAAATGGCTGTGCAGATTTTTAACATTCAGTCTAAAGTCAAATTTTGAAAAGCTCAGCCTGCACGACTGTGCAGCCTCTGGAACACCAAGATGCGTGATTTTTAGGGTTTTTAAGTGAAGAATTTCCTAGCTTGACCTAAATTAGATTCCATATGATCTTGGGGATTTATCTAGCAGTTGAAGGAATTCTAAACCTTCCCAAACACCAAATTAAAACTCTATATATAAAGGAAATATTGTATTTGTAAATCATGGAAGATTTGATTCAAGCTCCATTGTTCCAAGTCCAAGGTTTATATCTTTTGTGTTTTGAAGAGGCATTGGGAGGAAGAGCTCAAGCCATCTATTAATTCCTAGTTTTTCTTTAATTTAGTTTAATAAAAGTTCAATGTTTGCTTATTCATTCTTTCTAGTTTCCTTTGTTCTTCTTCCTTTCTTTATGGATAACTAACATATAGTTATCTATGTTTAAATTAATTGGGTAATTTATTAGAATTAATCTATTATTTTAAGGATTAAAGATTTGTAATTAATTTGCCACTATTTACATAAGTTAAAGGTATTGTGTGAAGTAGCAGGAGTGGAAGAACAATATTAGTTCAACAAAATAATAGACATAAGATATGTGTTGCTAAGAGATAGGAACACTCTTTTGTGATCATTAAAAGGTATTCCAAAAAACTTAATGAATTTATTTTAATTGTTTAAGATCACGAGAGTATACTTAAGGTTAGCGTAAATATTTATATTGTACCTTAAAAGAAGACTTTACATAATTTAGGGAAAACTTGGTCATTAATTCCCACAAATAAAACCCATTAAGAAAAACATAGAGAAATCATAGGTAGTCAATTGATGAAATCTAAATCCTAGGTTTTCATTCTTATTTGTTTTAAGTCATGATAATTTTACATCCTTTTAGTTACATTAATCTTAAAATATTAATTTGATTTTCTAAATAATAGAAGAAATTAATAATTTGTTCTTGATAACACCTTCCTCATGGGATCGACACTCTATTTATATACTATAAATTGCTTATAATCTGTGCACTTGCAGATTTATCCTAACAAGTTTTTGGTATCATTGTCGAGGAAGGAGACATTGTCAAAATCAAGAACATTAATATTATATTAATTTAGATCAAAATTTTAATTTTGTTTTTATTCTTGCTTTTTGTTTAGGCTTTTAGGCTTTTATGTGAAGCAATCCAAACATGAAATTAGAGGAAATACAACCCTGAGATTGAGTGTAGGTGCAAGGTTTTAACTAAGGCAAAAAAAAAAAAAAAAAAGAACGATTAAGGAAAGAGAAAGAAGACAAGGCCAAGGAACAAGATGCTTTGGATTAGTTTGAAGAGCTGATTGATCCCTTTGAGGAGGAAAAAAATTGAAGATTTGGCGAATGAAGCTAACAGAGCATTGCGTTAATTTGCTATGCCCACTTCTCAATTAAGGTCTAGCATTGAAAGGCCTACTGTTGCAGCCAACACCTTTGAATAAAACACACAATAATCTAAATGGTACAACAATCTCAGTTTGGAGAAGGAGCTATAGAGGATGCTAATGCTCACTTGGCAAACTTCTTGGAAATTTGTGATACTTTCAAAATGAATGGTGTTACTGATGATGCCATAAAACTAAGGCTTTTCCCATTTTCTCTAAAGGATAAGGCCAAGACTTGGTTAATTTCATAAACTTTAGGTTCCACCACTACTTGGGATGCTCTTGCAAGTTCTTTTTAGCCAAATACTTCCCTACTAAAAAGACAAACAAACTAAGGAATGATATCATAAGCTTCACACAATTAGATGGAGAGACTTTTTATGAAGCTTAGGAAAGATTCAAGGAAATGCAAAGAAGGTGGCCACACCATGGAATCTTCGATTGGTTTATAGTATAAACTTTCTACAATGGTCTTTCGATTCAAATGAGTACTATTGATGCAGCTACTGGAGGAGCCCTCATGAATAAAATTATAAATGATGCCTATAATTTACTTGAGAATATGGAGGAAACCAATTATCATTAGTCTAATGAAAGAGGCACTACAAGAAAAGTGGCAAATATTCATGAATCAGATGGGTATGCTCTACTTGTGGCTAAGGTAGATTCTATAGCCATGACTCTTGAAAGGTTGAATTTCAATTCTCATCCAATTATTTGTTAAACTTGTAGAGGGGGACATCACTATTCTGAATGCCATGCGGTTGAACAAGTTCAATATGTTTATGATCAAAATGGGCAACAAAACAACCTTTTCTCAAACACTTATAATCTCGGATGGAGAAATCACCCCAATTTGGTATAGGAAAATAATAATAACCAAGGGGGAAATCAAAGATCTCAATATTAGCAAAATTTTCAAGGAATGAATCAAAATCAATACCAAGCAGCTCATGCTCAAGAGGGCAAACCTTCCTATGAAATCACCTTGGAAAAATTCATAAATTCAACTACAAAAAAATTTGAGCAAGTAGGGAAGAACTTCGAGAAGATTGAAGAACAAATTGGATAATTAGTTAGCTAAAATAAAATTTAAAGGTTCAAATGGGACAAATGACTAGCTTATACAATGGAAGACTTGAATGTTCTTTGCCAAGAAAAATTGAAATTAATCTTAGAGAACAATGCAAGGCAATTACCTTGAGAAGTGGCAAGTAACTTGAAGAGGTGGAACCAAAGAAGGTACCGACTAATAAAAAAGATGATTCTGGTAAGCATATAGAAAAAGAAAAACAAGAGAAGGTTTCTACACCACCTAAAGTTGAGCCTTATGTTCCACCAATTTCTTTTCCTCAAAGGCTAAAGAAGTAGAAATTGGACAAACAATATGACAAATTTTTAAAGATCTTCAAACAATTTCACATTAATATTTCTTTTGCAGAAGCCTTAGCTCAAATGCCTATTTATGTGAAGTTCCTCAAGGAATTTTTGTCCAATAAAAGAAAGTTAAAAGAGAATCCTACCATTGCACTTATTGAAGATTGCAGTGCTATAATCCAAAACAAATTTTCACCAAAGCTTAAAGACCCAAGGTATTTTTCTATCCCATGCACTATAGGTTATACTGATTTTTAAAAAGCTTTGTGTGACTTGGGTGCTAGTGTTAGCTTGATGCCATTATCTATTTGTAAGAAATTAGACTTTAAAGAGTTGAAACCTACAAGGAAGACTTTGCAATTGGTGGATCGATTAGTTAAGTACCCGGTTAGGATTATAGAGAATATATTGGTCAAAGTGGATAAATTCTACATTCTGGTTGATTTTGTTATGCTTGATATAGATAATGATGTAGAAATTTCACTGATTCTCGGGAGACCATTTCTTAGCAACAGTTGGTGCATTAATTAATATGAAATAAGGAAAGTTGACCTTAAGGGTGGGAGATGAAGAAGTTGTGTTTAACATAGCAAAGGTAGTTAAGCATCTCATAGTTATCGATTGTTATTTTTGTGTTGATATCATAGATGAGCTGGTTCAGGAAGTGTTTTAAAAAGAATATTTTAAAGATCCGCTTATAGCTTGCTTAATAAACAATGCAACAACAAAAGATGAAGATAAATAAGTAGTTGCATATGCCTACGCTTTGGAGGCAACTTCACCTATTTCATATCATAAAAGAAACAATTTTGAACAATTAGACAAAGGTAAGTCACTTCCTCCTCCCTTAATTGAATAAGCTCATATTATTGAGCTGAAACTTCTTCCTTCCCATCTAAGGTACAATTTTCTTGGCTCTAATGAAACTTTACCAACAATTTTAAATATTGATTTAAATGAATTATAATTGGAAAAGTGTTGAGAAACTTGAGAGAAAATAAGGCAACTTTTATGTGGATAATTTCAAACATAAAAGGGATTAGCCCTACCATTGCATGCATAGAATTTTAATGGAGGATAACCACTAACTTGTACTTTAACATCAAAGAATATTGAATCAAATATGAAAGAAGTGGTTAGGGCTAAGGTAACAAAATTATTAGATGCTGAAATTATTTACCCAATTTCAGATAGCTCATGCGTAAACCACGTGCATGTGGTACCTAAAAAGGGTGGGATGACTATTATTAAAAATGAAAATAATGAATTAATTCCCATAAGGACAGTAACAGGGTGGAAAGTGTGCATAGAATATAAGAAACTTAATAATGCTACTCGTGAGGATCACTATCTTCTTCCTTTCATGGATCTAATGCTCAAAAGACTTGCAGGCAATGCTTACTTCTATTTTCTAGATGGTTTTTCAGGTTATTTTCATATACCTATTGGACCTAAAGATGAAGAGAATACCACCTTTACATGTCCCTATTGTACTTTATCCTATAGGCAAATGCTCTTTGACTTATCAAATGCTCTGACGACTTTTCAACGTTGCATGATGGCAATCTTTTTTTATTTTACAGAGAAGACCATGGACATTTTTATGGATGATTTTACTGTATATGGTTCTTCTTTTGATGATTGTCTTGCAAATTTAACAAGGGCCTTAGAGTGTTCCAAGGAAAAAATCTTATGCTCAATTGGGACAAATATCATTTTATGGTACAAGAAGGAATTGTTCTTGGACAAAAAGTCTCTTAAGCTGGAATTGAGGTGGATAAAACAAAGCTATAGGTGATTGAAAAGTTTCCACACCTACTAAAGTAAAAGGAGCACAAAGTTTCCTTGGACATGTAAGCTTCTATAACCAATTTATCAAGGAATTCTCTAAAATAATCAAACCTCTTTGTGATCTACTAAATAAAGATGCTATTTTTTATTTTAACAAAAAGTGTGAGTGATTTTGAAAGGCTGAAGCAAACTTTAATTACAGCTCCAATAATTTCACCACCTAATTGGAGCCTTCCTTTTGAAAGCATGTGTAATGCAAGTGACTTTGCATTAGGGGCTATCCTTTTTCAAAGAAAAGAAAGGAAGGTTCAAGTCATCTACTATGTAAGCAAAATCTTAGATGAAGCTCAAAAGAATTATGTAACTACTGAAAAGGAGATGCTTGCAATTATTATTGCTATTGATAAATTCAGTTCCTACTTAGTTGGATCAAAGGTGATTATTTATATTGATCATGCCGCAATAAAATATCTAAAGATAAAAAAGGATGCCAAGCCTTGATTAATTCATTCGGTATTACTGTTACAAGAGTTTGACATTGAAATTAGAGACAAGAAGAGAGTAGAGAATTTGGTAGCTGACCATCTTTCGAGATTCGAGCACAATAAAGATATTGAAGATAACATGCCAATCAATGACTGCTTTCCTGATGAGCACCTTTCGACAATCTCCAACTTAGATCCATGGTATGCTGATATAGTTAATTACTTGGTAAGTAGAGTAGACTATCTTTCCATCAAAATAAGAAATTCTTTTCTGATATTAAATTCTACTTTTAGGATGAGCCTTTACTTTTCAAATATTATGGAGATGGATTGATTAGGAGATGTATATTTAAAAAGGAAATAAAGAACATTATTAAACATTACCATTCGAGAGAAAGTGGAGGTCATGCAAGTACTTCAAAGACAGTTACCAAGATTTGGCAATCATATTTTTATTGGCCTACCATATACAAAGGTGCTAAAGAATTTGTGGTATCATGTGATCGTTGCAAAAGAACAAGAAATATCTTAAGAAAATATGATATGTCACTCAATAGTATCTTAGAAGTTAAATTTTTTGATGTTTAGGGGATTGACTTCATAGGACATTTTCTTTCATCCTTCAACAATCAATACATCTTGGTAGTAGTGGACTATCTTAAAATGGGTGGAGGAAATTGCAAGTCCCTCCAATGACTCTCAAATGGTGATAAAGTTTATAAAGAAATATATCTTTTCTAGATTTGAAGTTCCACAAGCAACCATTAGTGATGAAGACTCTCACTTTTGTAATCGAGCTTTCAATAATCTATTAAAGAAGTTTGGAGTCACTTATAAGGTAGCCACTCCTTATCATCCCCAAAATAGTGGCCAAGTGGAGATTTCGAATCAAGAATGAAGCATATTTTGGAGCAAACAGTAAGCAACTCAAGAAACGATTGGGCACTTAAGCTTGATGATGCATTTTGGGCTTATAGGATCGCTTACAAGACTCTCATTGGCATATACCCATATCAACTTATCTTTAGGAAGGCTTGTCATTTATCAGTGGAGCTAGAACACAAAGCTTATTGGGTGATAAAAGAGTTAAACATAGATCTTAAAGTTGCGGGTTCTAAGAGATTGTTTCAACCGAGTGAGCTTAAGTAGATAAGATTTATAAAGAAAGAACTAAGATTTTGCATGATAAGCATATTCACAAGCGCCAATTTGAGGTTGGCAATAAGTCTAACTTTTAATTCTCACCTCAAGCTCTTTCCAGGCAAGCTCAAATCAAGATGGTCAGGTCCCTTCTGAGTAATTAAAGTCCACCCTTATGAAGCTGTTGAAATTCAAAATAAGGCTTTAGAGACTTTTAAAGTGAATGGTCAACGCCTCAATTCGTATTTTAAAGGAGACATAGTGGCAGAAGGAGTGGTTTACTCCTTAAAAGATGTTAGGAGATCAACCAAATATCCAACTAATGATGTTAAAGAAATGATATTAGGAGGCAACCCAAATTTCTAAAACTCTTATTCTTTTTCTTTAAATTTTTTAATTTTATTTTACCCCAAATTTTAGAATAGATTAACTTTTTTTTAAGAAAATTGAAGAGAGTAGAGAATAAGGTCTTCAATGAAAGCAAGTTCCAATTAAAATAAAGAGAAGTCTTTCTTCAACTTTAAACTCTTGACACTTTTATTGATTAATTATTTTGGTTTTTCTTGCTCAAATAAGTTAGGAAATGTTAAAATTTTTATTGGGTAATAAAAATATTAGTTTTAGAGTTAAAAGGGTCAAAAATGATA
The DNA here is from genome assembly GCA_948193065.1 of Aleurites moluccanus. Classification (NCBI taxonomy): domain Eukaryota; kingdom Viridiplantae; phylum Streptophyta; class Magnoliopsida; order Malpighiales; family Euphorbiaceae; genus Aleurites; species Aleurites moluccanus. The sequence continues at coordinate 6,112 of CANXYC011562956.1, read as the reverse complement.
ACAAATAATTTTTTTTAAAGTAGAAATAAAAAAAAAAATATGCACGACCATGCAACTTACAACAGTTGAGTTAAGAAACAAAATAAGAGGCAAAAACGAATTTTCTACACGGCCATGCAGGGTCTAAGTCCATATATGACATAATTGAGAATATCTTTTGCATGGTCACGCAACGTTTGGTTATTTAAAAGAAAATTTCTGCATATTTTCTATTTGCCTGATTTTCTTAAGCTTCCCCAAAGCTTTTTTTTTTCTCTCTCTCTATTCATCCTGTTTCTTTCCCTCTCTTCCTTAAAACTTAAAAAACTCTGTAGATCTTCTTCAATATTTTATTTTTGTTAAAAAAATTTTATTTAAAATCTTTAAAACCTTTTACGCTTCCAAGAAACTTTGAAATTTTAACCAAATCTCTTTAACTTCTTCTTCTCACAAATCAAACCCTAGAAATTCCATATCCCCAATTCTCTTCAAATCTTCCCTAAACATTCTCATTAACTCTATAAAAAGCTTTCAATTTTCACTTTATTCCTCCAAATATGCCTCCTAGAGTAAAAATGGTTGCCCACAAGAGAGGGGGCTGAAAAAGAAGAAGTAGCCTTCTTCCCTAAATTCTCCACCACACCAAAGGCCCGCAAGGGAGCCTGCCCCTTAAATACTTCCATACCCAGACATTTAATTTCAAGATGTTAATTAAGAAGTAAGGTATGCCATTATTAGTCTCAAACCTATTTCACCCATAAGGTTTATGGATTTGAATACTTCAAATGTGATGGGTTGGTTTGATAAGGTAAAATAGTGGTTTGATAGTAGGCATCTTTGGAATTTTGCATTGATTAATATGCGTACATGTAAGGAGCTTACTTGTGAATTTTTTTGTTCTTATGAATTTGTTGCTCCTAACCAAGAATTTGCACCGGGTTTAATTAAATTTAGTCTTGCTAATGGTGATTATTCAATTACATTGCAAAGACTTAGTGAGCTATTAGGTTCTAGGACTTATGTGAGGTCTTTTGGTCAAAGCCCAGATTTTAAACCCAATGATTTTTGGAGAAAAATTGGTGGAAGAAGCAATTATAACCCAAGAATGTCAAAATCCTATGAAATTAATGATCCCACCTTGAGATATGTCCATAGGGTTCTAACTAGTTCCATTTTTGGAAGAAGAGAAAATACTAGAGCAGCAAATATCTATAAACTTTATTGCTTTTATTGTTTGCATGAAAGATGTGATTATCATGTGGGATTTGGGCTTGCAAAGAAATTGCAAAAAGTTGCATCAATGGAAATAGGTGAAATTTTCATTGAAGGATACATTACTAAAATCGCAGAGGAAATAGGCATTATTGATCTTTTCAATGTTGGTTTAGTTCCTATTCCTGGAGAAAACATGATGAATTTACAAACTTTGATGCGTATGCATATGCATATGGTGAAGAAGGTTGGAAATCAATATGGAGAATATGATGAATTAGAGATTTGATGGGTTTAGCTAGCGGTTTAATATATTGGAGAGCTCTTTTCATTGCTTGGAGAAAAAGGTGGACAACCATTTTAATGCTTTATTTGATCATTTGGGAATCTCCTACCAACCACCCCCTCCACCAACATCTTTCGATCTTTGATTCTTATTTTTTTCTTTTTCCTACATTTTGACATTGTGAACAATGTCCATTCTTATGTTTAGGGGAAGTTTTCTACTGCCTCTGTCTCATAATAGAAGTCATAATTTTCATTTTGGTTTGTCTCAAAATAAATGTTCGATTTCTAAATCTATACTATTTTTCAACCAACTTATTACTTTTGATCTTTTTTTAATTAAAATTTATAATGTATATTTATTAGTTTCTTGAACTTTTCACTATCATTAATACTCACATCAATACCACATAGGTCTCCATATAATCTCCATTATAATTATGTTTCTCATTTCTCCCTCCTTCATTTTTCTTCTTCTTTTTTCTCTTTACATCCTCCTCTCTCTTTACAAAAAAGTGAAAGTTTAGATGGAAAATTTTGTACAACCATCAAAAGAATCCATGGAACAAACAAGAAAACTTCTTTGCCTCTCAAAGAATTAGAAAGAAGAAGCCATTGATGGAATAATTGAGGGAATTTGAAACTTACAAAAACAAAAGAGAAAAAATTTTCCACCTAGGTTCAATTATTAACATGAATTGTCTCGAAAAACGAAAGTGAATTAGAAATTATGAAAACAATTAATGGTAGGAGAGAGATTACGTGAAGGAAAAATTTAGAATTAAAAAAGTTTGACTTTTAGTTAAGTACAATAAATTAGAGAGTGATAATAATTCATATGAAAATTTAGTAGAATAAAAAATGAGGGGCAAAAATGACCAAAAAAAGTTTCTTAATATGCGCGTAAATTAGAAGTAGGACATCTATTATGAGATGGATGGAGTATTTTTTTATTTCATATTTTATTTTGTCCTTATTTTCTTTTTAATTGTGTTAATTTTCATACTTGTGTTAATAGAATTTCAATTAGTAAATTGCTTGTTATCATAATTTTTGTGATTGGATGTTTTGATGAAGGCCAATGATAAGTTGCAATAGTTATGACTAAATAATTTGTTAATTTTGACAAGTTAAGTTTCCATCTTGGGTAAAAATTTAGTTTTATCAAGATTATGCTATTAATTGTTTTCGTTAGGTTAGTTGTTTTGAAACTGTGAATGCTTATTTAAAAGAGATTTATGCACAAATTTTAAAAGAGATTTATGCACAAATTTTATCTTCATTAACCTCGTTAATCTTAAAACATATTTTTGTAAAGCTTTTAAGGTGAAATTCTTAATTCACTTGGAAAGAAAGGTATGATTTAGGCATTGTTTGTTTAAGCCTTTAACTTATATCCACCTTTGTTTTAATTTTCCATTAGTTGACCCTTTTTGAGCCTTGTTTTAATTTTAACTTTATTTTCTTGTCAAAGTTTAACCCTCAAGTTCCTACCTTTGTTTGTGAGATAATTTTTACTAAGAATGAAAATTAGGAGCTTTAGATGGAGTAAAAGGGGTTATAAGCTTATTAAAAGGGGATATCTCTGTATCATATTCATCACTAAGAGTATCAAAAGAAATTAAGTTTAGGAAAAAGAAAGAAGCAAATAAATAAGGGAAAAAAATAAAAAAAGAAAGGAGAAGAAAAGAGAAAAGAGAAATCAAAGAAAAAAAGAAAAAAAATATAAATTCTTGCTTATCCCTAAGTATTTGAAGATGGTGATTTAAAGAAAGAACTCATGAAAATAAAGCTCTTAGGCTTGAAATAAGTCCTCTATAAATGGTATTTTTGAAGAACCTACTCTATAAATTCCTTTTAAAGTTCATTAGTTTCCAGGCTTTGGTAATAATTGTCTTGTGCTTGTGCAAATTAGCTTTTTCTTTGTTCAGCTATTTCATCCTATATAAATCTCATTACAAACATAGTAAAGACCTAATGACCTTTCTTGAATTGTGAATTATATTAGCGGAGAAAGTTTTCTTAAACATGCTTATGAGATTTGAGTTCTACATCTTTTTAGAGGTTTTTAATTATTTGTATATAAACCTATTTAAGTGCAACAATTTCTTTATGAAGAATTTAAGAAAAGGAAATTAAAAGATAACTAAGATTGAATTATTTTTTATGTCAAGATTGATAACTTGGGTTGTTATAAGTTTATAGTTTTTTATACATAATCATTTATTTTGAGGCCTAAGAATTATTCATCAAAAAGATTAATTTCCATTTTGTTAATAAAATAATTTTGCATGAGGACAAGCAAAGAATCAAGTTTCGGGGAATTTGATAAGTGAAAAAAGTGATATGATAATCAAAAGCAATTTATTAATTTCTTTTCTATTTTAAGTTACTTTTAAAAGTATTTCCTCTAAATTTTTGTTAAAGTTATGTTTTTATAAGTTCTTTAGGAAATTTAGAAGTTTCATATCATATTAGAGGCGTTTTAAAAGCTTAGAGGTGATAGAAATCAAAGTCATCTGTAATGTCTGACATTTTTTTTTATTTTATAAATTGTATGTTTGTTGAATTATTTGAGGATATATAAATGTTTTGAGGAAATTCAGAAATTTTGTTTGCAGGGAGGATTTTGTGAGGCTGATTGCAGGATTTTAAAGGAATAATTTGATAAAGTGTAAAACATAAAAGTTATAGATTTATATCTCATTTTCAAGTCTATAAAATGGTTCTATAAAATTCTGTGTATGTGAAGAATTATGCCTCCTTGAGCAAGACCTGTCTGGTTCATTATTCTCTGCAGGAAATCTATGAATGTTTAATTTTCTGGGAATGATTGAGGCTGAATGAGCCAAAAGTTTAAACATGAGAAATGTTTCTTTATGTATTATGTTGTTGGCTATAAAATTTCAGGAGAATGGGATAAGTATAACTCAGTGGAGAGTGGAATTACTAATACCTGTTCGGAGGCAGTAAAGTCAGGGTGAACTTTATAAATTCACCATGGTTTGTGTAGATATTCTTTTGATTTGAAATTTGGATATGTTGGACCTCTTTGTGTCTATTTTAAGTGACAAAAAGAATCAGAAAGTTTGGATATTTGTAGGTTATTTGCGAGCTGATTAAATATGAGTTGTCGAGGAATGGTCCCAGCTCGGCAGATTCTGGCATTTGCGAGCCGACAATGCGAGCAGGGGAAATGGCGAAGTGAGATTTCTGAGGTGGCATATGCGAAATGGAGTTAGGAGAGGTGAGTTTGGAGAAGAGGCATTACCGAGGTAGCATATACGAAGTGGAGTTAGGCGAGGCGAGTTTTGCGAAGAGGCATTGCCAAGGTGGCATATGCGAAGTGGAGTTAGGCGAGGCGAGTTTGGCGAAGAGGCATTGTCGAGGTGGCATATGTGAAGTGGAATTAGGCGAGGCGAGTTTGGTGAAGAGGCATTGCCAAGGTGACATATGCGAAGTGGAGTTAGGCGAGGCAAGTTTGGCGAAGAGGCATATGCGAGGCGGCATATGCAAAGTGGAGTTCGAGAGGAGAGTTTGGCGAGGTGGCATATGCTAATTGGACATACAGAGCAGATTGGCGAAGTAGCAATTGCGAGCTGGCTTATACGAGATGGTTTGCCGAGGCGAATTGGCGAGGTGAGCTGGCAAGCAGAAATTTTGAGGCAGTAGCCTATTTAACCAATGCCCAGTAGCGATGTTTTCTTCACGATTTTTCTTCTCCTTCTCTTCGTTCTTCTTCTGTTCTTCTCATATTTGATCCATTTCTTTTCTAATGCATTAATACTCAAAATTAATGCATTAAATCATTAGATTATCATATTTTAAGGCATCAATCTTCAGTTTCAAACAGATTTTCTCAAGGAAATCAGTTTTGGAGAAATAAGATAAATTTTCTTCAAATGTCATTTTCTTTTTAGATTAATAAATTCTGGTAGTTAGGAAAATTAATTATGGGTATATGAAATTTACTACAAGCTTTTTGAGGATATTAATGGTAATTAATATGAGAGAAATCAGAATTTATAGGCTGTCATGAATAGTAACGTGAACAGTAAATTCAAAATTAATTCAAATTTTTCTTTAAGAGTTGAACTAAATTGATGCTGGGAATCAAAAATAGAAACTATAAGATGGTTAATATTACAAGGAACTTTATTATGTATTATTATTTGAGGAAACCCTAATTGTGAGAATTTGGGGAATTTTCATAGGAGAAGAGGATTCAAGAAATTAAAGGAGAATTATTGATTTTACAAGTAATTAAGGATAAATAGCTTTGAGATAAGTATGAACATTGCATATCCATATTGCTTCTTTGAAATGATTTGTCCAAGCTTTACAAATGTTCACCAATATGCCATTGTATTATTGACCTATCAAATAAAGTTCCCATGATATTCTCAAACAAATGATAATTGTTTCATGTGATGACTATTTATTTTGTAAAAGACTTGGTCACCTTTCCTTGGACCAAGTTCATATGAAGCCTATTTGTTAACTTGATTGAATTTATGTTATATGTTGATGGTCTTGTGACCAATATATTTCTTGTGAAATTGCAATCGTATGACCTTATGAATAGAACGCTCTTCCCAATGAGAGTAAATTCATTGGTCCATTGTGCACTTTGGGA